>DWJZ01000844.1:0-27509 GCA_018249125.1 Asbolis capucinus | reverse complement strand
TTGCCTCAGCCTGGACCGCGCCCTTGCAGACTTGAGGCTGGAGCCGACCGAGCATCAGCTGCCACCGAGTCCCGTGTCCGAAGAAACGAGGGACTCAAGGGACCACTGGAAACCACCTCATCCGGTAGAAGCTCAAGCAGTGGTGACCCCGGGGCACTCGACATCTATGCCCGAGTTGACGCTAGTGGATGGAAAGGGTTCGCCGCGGAAGCCTCGTGGAGGTAGGACGGTCAGGTTCTGCGGCGATGATAATGAAGCGTTCGAGCCGGACGAGCCGGTGAGGAAAGAGAAGGTGAGAGACGAGGACGCGAGTAGCTACTGCAGCACGTGTTCCTCTTCCTCCTCCTCGGCGGAGTCTTACACGCTGCCCACACGGAGAGCGTACGGCGGCGTCAGGATATCGTACGTCCCCAATGACGCCGTCGCGTGCGCGAAACGAGAGAGACAGAGAAAGAACGCCCAGCACGATAAAAACTGCATCATATCGTGATCCTGGGCCGCAGCCGTGGCTTGTAATCCCTCCTAGTGACGCCAACCTCCGAGCGAAAGACTGACTTTTTGATAGGTTTAGTAGCCCCCTAACGCCATAGTATTAAACTTAGGTAGATTAAAGTGTCTTCCTTATAATACTCTCAAAATACTCTCTAGCTCTTGCTGACGCTGCTTGTCAGCCGCCTGCCAAAGGAGCATAAGTTGTTAATAATAAAACAGATGGCACCCAGACACGTGTCTCAATGTTATTTCGTTCGAGCAGACAAATTCATTATTGTATTTATCGCATAAAAGGCTCATTGAATAGGATTTGAGACAAATTTATGTCGCCATGTGTAATATGGGGTTAATCCCCTCTAATGTGGAGGCTCATTCTTCACGTGACACCCTTGCCTTTGTGAATCTGAATCGTTATCAATAATATTGAGACGATCCTGTCATAGCTTTACATCGATGGGTGGTCCTCGTATGCCAGCTTTAAATTATTTGAAAATTATAATGCCTAATATATTTCACGTAATTAAGAAGGACATATCGCTTTTCGCTCATATCTCGGTTTAGAAATGTTTATTTTAGTACATATCTCAGTTTGCCACTTAGACGTAAGCTTGCATGTAAATTAAATTAAAGAGAATTAGTACAAAATAGAAATTGTATTATTTTGTTACATTTTTGTACTTCAAAAATGTGTGTTCAAAGTGTGTATATAGATTAGGATATTGTGTATGTAAGTAATGCCTTATGTATTATTTTCGACGGATATATATTGTATATGTGTGTACACTTTTTGTAACATATTCAATGTACATTGATATGTTTTGTACTGAAGCGGTATGTAATGTAAAAATATTCAAAGACAATACGTACCTATACTAATGTAAAGAAGTTTATCCAAACTGTGACGGATTAATTCATGTCTAAAACCATTGCACTTTTTATAAAGCACTATAATTAACTTTATGTCATTATTGTTCCCGTGCAACACAATAATATTGTACTACATGTTATTTGAACAAATTCATTATAATTTTAAATTATGTTCATACTATTGACTGCATAGCCTTCAGGACCCCGCATGTAAGGGCTACTCTTTCTGGCACACATTACTCCAATTCGCCTTGTCATGATATATGTATGTATGTTGCTCCATTTTCTATCCGCCAATAACGTTAAGACGCTCTCTAATGTCCGCTCGACGCGACGTCAGACTTATTTGAGTGTAGTATAATTATTAACCAGTTTTTGTTGGTTTAAGCCAAATAAAATCATCTCATTGTCATTAAATAGGTATTTAAAACATATTAGTTTTTTTATAATCTGTTTGAACTACAATGCTGCAACAGTGCCTTCCTCATTCCAGAGTCTTTATTTTGTGACTTATACTCTGTCAAAACAGCGTATTTTATCGATAGTAAAAATTACATTTCCTGATATTTTCGTACATTTTTATGCAGTGGATCGATTTTAAAACAACAATTTTTAAAGCTGGACCAAAAGTGATGGAAAGATTATCTCTGCAAATACTGACTTTTACTGAGAATACTGACTGAATTTTATAGAAAGGATTTTTCCTATTAAACGATTTTTGCACGATTGACTGGACAAACAAATATCCGAAGAACAGCATGTTGTTGTCATAAAATACGCTTTATGTCCCAATAAAACATTATATAAAAGGTTCCTTCCAAATACATCTGGCATCTGTCAATAGTACCTACGAGTGTGTGCGTACTACGAGCAGGGAGTGTACAAATTGTAACGATAATGTACGTAACGATTTTAAGTTATTTGTAATTTGATGAAAATAAAATGTTTTTTAAATATGTTTTTATGATATATCCCCATCTTTACTACCATGCCATAATTTATGCAATGCAGAGTAAAAATTTAAAGTAGATTTCTCTCAATTAATATTTTATCATGTTAATGAGATCATATTTTATCTAAAAACAATTTACTATCTGAGTCTTATTTCAACTTTTTAATATCGTTCTGATGTGTCCATTATACTACATTAAATACCATATGCCAACTTAAGTAAACAAATTAATGCTTCAATCCATAGCAGATGTTAAAGAAATTTAAAAATAATCCCTTAGCTGATGATAATACACATCAGTAAGTATGCCAGCCTAACGGATTGAAATTAATGATAATTTCGGTAATAGAGACATAGTGAGGAAACCTGAGAGTTCCTCGTATACTTAGTTCTCCGTGGCGCTGGAAGTCTACCAATCCGCACTCAGCCACCTCGCGTGCTGAGAGAACACCTCAATAAAGCAGACGATTAAAGCAATTAAAAATGAATTTATGCAGCTCTGTTTTAAACATAACAGACATATCCTGTCTGTATGTGTACCTGTTATCACTAAGAGAAAGTGTCCGTCTGTACGTGTCAATACACACGACGCTGTGGGAACACCGCCCAGGTGAGTCTATTGTACTGAACACACTAGTTGACGGCTTCGGGTTTGTCGACGATGCAACTGATTTAGTCAAGTATTAATAAACTGGTGTCGCTGATGTCTATGAGCGGCGGTGATCACATGCCATCAGGTGACCCTTCTGCTCGTTTGACCTGTTCGCTCTTAGATTGTTTTTTTTTATATAACATAAGTTAATGCTTGACATCGATCCGACCTGATGGATAGTGGTGATGATGTCTAAGATGTTGGACACACTAACTTAGTAAATGCGTATATCTTATGTAGTAAGTACAAAGCTGGACTAAGGTCAATTATATTCTGATAGGACCCACGAATTGTAAAGATAATATTTTAGGTTTCTGATAAACATATATAACTTTCGCAGCTGAAAGAATGCCCAACCTGTAATATAAATGAAGATTACATTTTTCTTTTCTCGCAACTTGATCAATAATTATCAAACCCTCTCCGGCGAGGCCGGGGCTCCACAATACATTTTTTCCCCATGATTCCTATCAAGCTAATGCTTCGTGAGTCGGTCACATTGTCTCACAAATTGTGTGGTACTGTTTCCCAAGGTACATTTCCCTGCTGGATAGCTGCTAGCTGCCACCATTTTTGTAAAATGAAAAGTTGGGCGTCTCCAGCAAATAAAGGTACACGCAAAAAATTTGCTTGCTAGTAATTATATAAAGAAAATGTACCGGGGACCCGCGACTGATGTCTCAATTCCTGGAAATATTCTTATTCATTACAAAAATAATAAAACCTGTATAATGGTAGCAATTACTTTTTGTCGCTAATGAACTGGAATAAAAGTAAATAAAATCTCAATAAATCAGTGGAACCGCTAATTTAGTGTAATACAAGAGCGGGTGATGTGGGAGGTGGCGAGGTGGGGAGGTGGAGTGGTGGCACCGTGTGCCCTCGCGACCGGCGGAATGCGGCCCTGAACCTGCCGCGCTGACCTTGCAAACCCTAAATTCAATTATCAACCAACCCCAATCGTCGAGGGTTGCGCCACAGACTACTAAATCTTAACGTAGAAATGTCGTCTGTGCCGCTTCAGTATACTTTGAATTAACAAGATCGTTCAAGTAAAGGACCAATAAATTTATTGATAAAATTAAAACTTATAAATCACAGCACTAATATTCCACATGAACGAAAAAAAAAAATTGCTATTGCGAGTTTAAAGCCATGTTTATTTCTTACTTTATGTAGAATAGAATAAAAAATACTTTTTTCGAGTATTTTATCGTAGGCAAATATCAAGCTTCCTACATTTTAAATAGGTTTGCAATTTGTTTGTTGATTTCAGCCTATCAGAGCTCGAGTCTCCCCATCGGGGTCTAAAGCGTACTATACCACGTTGTTCTGGTCCGGCTTGGTGGAGATATTTGTCTTTTCAATAATATTGAACTTAATATCTGCTCAAATATATTTTGTATATAATAAACACTTTCAAACAGTATTAAGTTGTAATTTCTGGTAGCAGCGTGTTCTATGGGCGGGCAGTATGTGACGTGTTATTAAGTTATTAATATAGGCGACATTGGCAGGATGATTAATGAGCGGGCGCTGGCCACTGGCCTCCCCCGGCAAAGGGTTGTAGACTAAATAACGCAGAGGGGATGATTGTTATATCCTCGTTGGCTTTTTGATATTCTAATTGAATGACGCTTAATTTAACACATTTTTAATATATTGCCTAGTTACATAAATCATTATTATAATATTTGGACAACGAACGGTCAATTACTTTTGACATGCACACCTAATATGTGGCATATTGAATTTTACTTTTGCCTCATGACAAATATACTGTGTTGGTAATATAAACGTTTAGATTACCATACACATTGCTGTATAATCGGGTATTTTCAGAATATCAAAGACGTTTAGGAAAAGTGTAAAATATAATTTGTTTATCTTCATTCGGGAGAAGAGCATAAAAGAGAGAAATAACGCTGCGGCGAAGAATTTTGGTACATTGCAGTAATTTGTTGTCGCAGAATATATCTTCTACGTCGATAAAAAGTATGATAAATAAATCTGTCCAATTACTTAAGCTAACTTGTTAGTTAGTCGTGGTTATGACTTAAAAAATAATAAATATTTATTAAATCTTTTTAAATTTTGAATTTAAATCAGCCCGTGCGGGGAGATGTGATAGGATATAAAAACGCGGACGTAATAGCGGGATACGAATAGATCTGGTGTCTACTACAGAGGTAACATCAAAGCCATATCGCCTCTGCGTGTTTACTCTGTACTCCAATTAGTACAGTAAACGGCTGTAACCGCGCCGGTTAATTACAGCGGCCCAACACTCCGTGTAACAGTCAGTAATGGCAGATTGGGCGGTTCTGATTGTATTGGCAGGCGCCTGCCCTTACCAATAAGTTAACAATCTTTATGTATGGAGCTCCATAAAAAACATAGTGTATTTGTGCGGTAAACGTTTTATAATCGTGAACGGTCACACACTCGTAAACTCCTACTTTAATCATTTATTGGGTTTATGAGATTGTAAATGGGCCAGTTGGTCTAGTGGCTAGTAATGTGTGTAATTTGTCCAACGATATTTATTATTTATATATTGCATGTAGAAAATTAAAATCAATGTCATTTTTCGTGGTAACTTTATAACTCAAGAACGGGCTAGGTATCCAAACCAAATGTTTAAGCTTTGTTCGAACTATTTAGTAGATGGCTCATGTGAAGTTTACACAAAATCGGTAGAGTGGTTCTTCAAAGTTCTTCTTCACATTGTATTTACAAATGGAGGTTTTGCCGTCAAATTAAACTATTTTTCAGTCCACGCGGACGAAGTCGCAGGCGGAAGCTGTACTTATATGTACATATATTTCATGTAGAAATTTTTATGAATATAAAACATTTTAAATCTGCCACCATTTCGAAAATTTACTGTAATGATAAAAAGAAATTGTAGAAGAAACCACATAAACATAACGCGCTGGTATTTTTGTGTCGTCACGAACAACACTAACACACACCAAAATTGTTACTGCAATGTTCCAGGTACTTAAATTATATTTCTCCCCAACTGAGTATCGAACCTAGGAATCGCTTCTTGACTTTCACTATCATTCATCAGGGTCAAGTATCAACTGGGACACATTAAATGATAGGTTAACGGGCAGTGTAGAGGGAACTTGTAATGGCAACGAGTGAGGTCACAATGATAAAGGTTTTATAGGTATCTTAACAAACACATATGTACATTGAAAAAGTATTTTATAATAACATTATTTTTTGTAATTTATACACATAAATTTTTTTTTAAATAAAATCAACACTAATCTGAACATGTGTAGATCCCTCTATCAAATCTGAAACCTCCGAAATCTACCAAATCTTAAAATGACTAAGCTATTAGTGATGAAATACTTGCACGTACCGCGGCGTGTGATTGATGCATCAAATCAATAATCCATCGATCAGGTGCGCGCACCGGAACGACACCTGTGTCGCCGCGTCACGCTTCGTGGCCTCTCCGTGCCCTCCGCATGCCCTCCGCCGTGCCCTCCGCCGCGCTCGCACACCTTTCAACAACAATCACTAGATAACGGGTTATCTATGACTAGAGAAATAATGTTAACTTGGATATAAAGAAATAGCCGACAAACGAGCAGACCGGCTTTGTGGTGGTTACTTTCACCCATGCGCATAAGTTAATTTTTTATATTATGATCAAGCGAACAAGGAGACAGGTCTACGTGATATGAAGTGATCACCGGTACCCAGGGACGTGAACACCAGGCTGGGGAATCACAAACTTATTGCCTTTGACAAATTTTCCGCCAGCGAGGCACTGGGCTCGGTACACTGACCCGACCCAAAATAGTTAAAATGTCTTTTGTAACTAATTACGGAATAAACAATCAGCGGCAAGTCGTCAGCGGTCACTATTGCCAGGGCAGTCACGAGTCCGCACAGAACAGAACACAGTGCCATTTTACTGGACCGCACCTCGCAGTGCTTGTCTCTATCAAATTACAGTAATTTATTTCGTCCTAGGAACCTATAATCAACTTAACAAAAATAAAGAAATTAAAAATTTACAGGCCTGGTTAAGTGGATAGTGAAACTGAGTGCTACGCCGGAGGTCGTGGGTTCGGTTCCCACCCAAGACATTTCTGTGTTGAATAGGAATATTTGTTCTGTGTGTAAACAATATCTAATTAACACTGTATTTAAAGTTATATATCAGTTGTCTGATCACCATAGTACAAGCTAACGCTTAGTATAGGGTCAGGTGGCCGTGTGTGAGTTGTGCAAAGATATTGATTATAAGTAATAACAAAATACATAAAAGCGCAACTAATTTCTCAGTATACAAATTCTATAATGTTTTAGGATGCTTGAGATGAATCTTAATAACTCAAGTCTGTTTATAGACATAGAAGAACGTACAGGGAGGATCTTCCTTGAGGTGACATAGCGGGCCGCATCCGAGACGAGTGCGACGGTGACCGACGAGGACCGACGGTGACCGACGGAGGACGGTGCGAGCAGCCGACCACAGAGTATCGGATCGTGTTACTGGCCACGGGGGTGGGTATCGATTGAGCCACGCTGCCCACTTACACCATTCAACAAGCTTCCGTCCAAACGTAAACATTGCTTACATACACTCTTACGATACTCCCCAATAATTTCACGCTACACCACATCGCTCCTAACTGTCAGATGAATGATTGTTCTAGGGCTATTAGTGTTACTTGTGATGTAAATGTGCGCTACATGTGAACCGCGTCACCTTTACTATTTCTTTGGTAAAAAATGCAGATCGAATTTGCACCAAATATAGTATGAGGTACGAGTGTTTTAAGAGTTTCTTTAATATCTGCCAGATGTCAAAATTCTCTGTCATAGAGAAGAAGAGCAGAATGTAAGGTGATTCTTTCGTGTATTATTGAGTATATAGTGCAGCGCTGCAGGCGGACGGACAACGATGACAGCACTAGTGGATCTGCGAGCGGCACAACTGGATACTGGAAGACTGTTATAGCACGAGCCAGCGGTATGCTGATCTTGGCGAACTACACCTACTATACTAACCGGTGTGGAAAATTATATATCTTGTGTAAATAAGTATCTAGCTTGTCTCCTAGATCTATGTAAAATTCTACGAAACAGTGGCCCGCCGTCTGAACGGCCTGAGGAAGGAAGGTACTCTTTAGCTCCTTTCGCTTTCAATCGATCACCTTAAAACTGTTCTTTAAAATTTCAGATCATAGATCGGAATTGACCGGAATCGGGTCCTAGTTCACAAGGGCCTCGTCTTACACTTTGTCGACAAAACCTGACATAGGCAACGAAGTTCCATACACGATCATAATGTAATAATATCAATGCACGATACATTGAATACTGACTGCTACATATTAATATTGATCAGTACAACACATACATATATTCCGTATATTACAGTGGTGTGGTGCAGTGCGTGTCGGTACCGTCGATGGTGACCGGGTGGTGAAGCCGAGTGGTATGTGCGGTTCGTAGTCCAGTCGCAGCCTGCCGCTGCTGTGACCATCCGCACCGCACTTTGCGAGACATTCACAGGTCTCAGTGCACATTTAATATATTTGTATATATTTGCTAATATCAATTCAAATTTGTATCTTCAGTAAATCCGGGAAATACGACGTTAATAAACCCTTTAAATAATTATGAAAAACATTTTTAATAAGTTATGAGAAAAGTGAATAGGCATTTATTAAGTTAGTGTTCCCAACTTCTTAGACATCACCGCCACCACCATAGAGTGGGATAGATATAAAACATAACTTATTCTACGTAAAAATAAAGTTTGTATAGTTTGCATTGCTATCGGCGATATAAGACGGAATATACTTTAAAATTCCATCTTTTAATTCTCTCTTCCTCTAAAGTAGGAATCATGCAATAACTGTTATTAAAAGTGCATATGAAGCAAATTATATACCATTACTAAAACCTACATATCTCACCCAGTAACAGGGCATCAGCACGTAAAATTGGCTCTACAATCACAATTGTCTCATTTCACTTTGTGTTTGTTCTCACCGACATCTGTAGACACCAGTGGTCACTTACCATGGCATAACTTCCACTGACTTATTGAGTACTAAACCCAAACAAGTAACTAATAAATTCTATCCATAATTCAACTAAATAAAGTCGATGATTGTCATTATCTGAATAAATTATTGATTATTTACATTACAGGTAGTTTAATTATTAATCCTTTATATTAAAATCTGTGAAATAAAAACTGAAGCGGAGATTTTAAACGTTGGCTACATTTAGAGGTAGGAAGGTCACCTATGAGAAGCCCCCTATTTGATTTTGATGGATCAAGCCTGGGCTTAGTGTTGTGAAACTTGATTATTTTAATGGTTTTGAATTGTTGGAATAAGATTTTGATTAATATTCTTAAATTAAATTAATATTTGTGCATTGTTGTATTTTTCTTTTACGTAAATAACTACTTTCTTTAATCGATAATCAATAAGCAAGTATCACGAACGTCCTGTATGCTGTATATAGGAAATAACATTGCACGATTTTTCAAGTTTACCGCCTTTTGCCTCTACTATAAAAACATGTTTATCTTCCAAATATAAATCAGACTTGTACAGAATTTAAACGAATTCCATTAATCTTTTTTTATTTATTTATTCAATCAGGATATTAAAGTAACTAAGTAGACGATTCGATTCCATTTTATCGTACAGAAATTATGTCAAAGGTGTATTTTTATGATATCAGTATAGTATTGTGATGTGCCTATTTGTGTACCATAATTAAATGTAAAATATATTTAACGAATACATACAAACAAATGTAAAATATATTTATAAATTAATTTACGTTATAAATTACAAACAATAAAAACCTTCGCGTGTTACCTTCTAAACGTTTGCGTGTTTAATTTTAAATCAAATACGCTCCAATAATATAATAACATTAATAGCCAAAGCGGAATCAAAACAGCTAAGCAACACTTCAGCATATCTAAACGTAAACATAAAGTCCTGTTACGGCTGTACGTGTGGTCATCGTATGCAAAAATTCTTGTACAAATTCCGAACCGTTCGAGATGTAGTTAGACAGAGTTCCAAGTCAGTGAAACGCAGATGACTGGGGAACCCTGACACAGCGACGGCGACGGCAAGGACGTTCGAAAATGACTCAACTCGCATCTTGTCAACCTGACAGCGCGGGAAACTGGTATTCATGGAAAGTGTCACTTATGTTTTTATATAATTCTACTTTTCTGCCCCACCTTTTTACCTATAAAATAGCATAAACGTATTGAGTATAAAAGTGGTATTGAGATAGCAGGGTGCTAAAAAGATTACGATGTTTACGTCGGGTGTTGATGGGCTTCCAGTATCAAGGCGGCTGTGAATTAAATCGTTTGTAAAGGTAATGCAATCACTACTCAACTCACCTCACTGTTTCTTACCTATAAATGTCATCGGATTTTGAAATAATATCGTTAATAAAATATTTGATTTTGAAATAATAAAATTCAAGAAATAAATTTCTCCCTCGTATTTATGTATTTATCGATTAAAAAAATTAAACAAGATTTATTCACGTGGTACATGTTCTTATGGTATCTACATATATTATATTGTCACAAAAAAATCTGAATTTAAACATTTTCATACAACTAGCTACCTAGGTGTTTTAATGCCAATTTTGTTGCTAACAAAAGCTAGTTTAAGGTTCATGTTTGTACTTGCTTAATATAGTGGGTGTTGCACATAGCAAAAATCATTGCGGCGCTAAACGTAGAAGCAAGCCTGAGTGTATAAGAACAAAGTAACAAAATACAGTGATTGTTAAAATCGTTCTGACTATATAAATAAACATTAACACACCGTAAATAACATACAACATTATTCCAGTAGTAAAGCAGGCAAATTAATTATTTTTAACATAATCGTTTTCAGTTTTGTTGTTATATGAGTTTCATGAATAAAAGTACATAATTACCTTCATGTTTTTAACAGATGAATATATAAATAAATGAACCTACAAATCCCTAATATTTTTTTAGTTATTGAATTGAAAATTCAATTAAATATTGCGTTTCAAATTCAACTAAATATTCATCATCATCATTTCAGCCTTTATCAATTCTCTGCTGGACATAAGCCTCTCCCAGAGTGTGCCACAACAAACGGTCCCCCGCTGATCTCATCCAGCCTCTACCACCCACCTTCTTAAGGTCGTCGGTCCAGCGGGCCGGTGGACGGCCCATGCTGCGTCTGCTGGTTCGTGGTCTCCATTCTAAAACACGTCTGCTCCAACGGCCATCGTTTCTGCGACATATGTGACCAGCCAATTTGAGCTATGTCGGTTTCCTTTAGATATTCTTAATACTGCATTAAATACCGCGTTGGAGGATATTTTCAAAACCTTTAACTGGGAAGGACGGGGCATCAACATAAACGGCAAGTACATTTCTCACCTCCGATTTGCGGATGATATTGTCATTCTAGCAGAGTCACTACGGGATATCGGGCAGATGCTGCAAAGCCGAAATGATGCGTCACGGAGTGTGGGTCTCGGTATGAACTTGGACAAGACAAAAGTCATGTTCAATGAGCTTGTTGAGCCGAGACCAATACTCATCGATAATTCGACGATTGAAGTTGTACAGGAATAGGTATACTTAGGCCACCCAATAAAACTTAGTAAACACAACTTCATTCGAGAAATCGATAGACGTATTCAGTTGGGCTGGGCAGCGTTTCGATAGTTTCATCAAAATATCTTGTCCCCATCACCACAATGCCCCAAAATCAGGTGTATAACCAGCGTGTCTTGCTGGTTGTACGTACGCTGCCAAAACGTGGATGGACCCTGACTATGGGACTAGTCCACAAGCTAAAGACAGCTCAGCGGGCTATGGAGCGAGCTATGATTGTGTAAAGGATTTTGAGTAGGTACCATACTTTGATCTGAAAAATGACTAAAAACTACACAATTAAAATTTATATCTACTAAAAGAATGCAGCATGCCTATACGACACTAATCCGGCGTAATTCCCGTATTGCACAAAAGAGCAGCAATGCACGTATATGTTTATTCTAGTGAGTTTTGCATCAGTCGTGACGAAACCGGCCAGTGTGTGACGTAAACGGAAAAATCGGTACCACCACGTTCCGTGAAGGTGATCGGGCGAACACGACGTATTTGTATTTTACACGACGTATTTACAGATACTCTGATCACTGTCGTCACATCTTTTTTGAGTTAAATATGTAAGTTAGTGCTAAACTACGATCCCACCTGATGGTACGGGCAATGAAGTCTTCGATGTTAGGGCGCACTAACTTAATAAATCCGTATTCACTCTTGATTTGGTTGGGGTTGTCATCTGTCAACATCCAATTTAGCGACATTGAAGAGTTCTAAAGTACAGAGTAGTGTACAGGTTGGATGTGCTCCAGAATCCTGATATATATAGATTTTTGTTTCAGAATCACAAATCTTAAGGAAAACGGGCTTTTTGGGTCTTGAGATCATATTACGATGTTCAAGCAACTTAGCAGCATGGTGACACTATACATTACTTCGCGGTCGGTCTGTTTGCCACAGGACTATACTGACTCAAACTTGGCCGAATTTTTTATTATGAAATATAATGCCAATATATATTAGAAACTACTTTACGCCCACGGCTTCGCCTGCGTGGTAAATAGATGATAAAAAGTAGTCTACGTGTTATTCCAGACTATAACCTATTTCTTGCCAAAATAATTTCAGATAACCACATAAGAAATTTCTGTAACTAAATTTACATATAAATTTGGTATCATATGGTAGAACCTATTACGAATTTATAGAAATCTATATGCCCATCTATATATTAACAATCATATTCACTTCTATTTCTTGACAATCTAATGAGCCTAATTAGTAACTTAAAGTTGCATTAATTTATTATTAATCAGTATTAATTAACACGTTGTCAGAACAAAAACAAACTGGATTCGTATGAGTCATTAGATTCGCGTCCGGAAATGTTCGAGTTCGTCCGCACGAGTATCCGTTAGTAAACTTTTTCTTTGGATCGGAATGCAGCAAGGACGCCCCTGAGGTCGGCTCTCAATTATAATCCACGTGATGTAATGAGTCACCTCACTCCCTCGCTACCACACTACCACACTGCCTGTCTACTGCACTATCTCATTCCCATCTTGTTCCTCGTCGTTTCCTCATGACTGAGGGTCGTGGTCATGCATGTCAGTCACAGCTACCATGCTCCTCCAGGCTTCTTTGTCCTCAGGAAATCTGTCATGGTACTCCACGATCGTTTCACCGCCACAGTAAATCACTACCACACTACCTCACAAGATAGCTCATCCGCTGCTCGCTTAACAATTTGTACAGGATATAAAAACTATTTCGGATAGTACGATTTTCATTTGAGCAAATCTTTTTTATAATCCCTACATAGAATGTTTCAACTGTATGTGGATTTAACCGTTTTAAGGTTGCACTACTGAGTATGGGGCTCTCCACTTAACTAAGGAGGCTTTGGTGCCGCATTCGCCCTTTTGAAGGAGTTAGTGATCACTTTGATTATCGGAATTTTTCGCCACCCGAAGAACTCTTACCTGGCTCAAAGGTTACTTTCTAAAGGTACAAACAACCTAGACCGACCGCCTTACTAGCCCTCCGGAAGAGCGGAAGCGATCACAAAGAAATTGCCACTAGCAACTCCCCATAGTTCGTAATAGCATGGTCGATATTAGTTAACTGGCCCAATCACTTGCGATTGCCGCGAGCCGCCGATCTATGAGTCCGCCTGCCCTTTGTAATCTGTGCGTATTGCGGAAAACCTGCATATTTCCTGGTTAGACGACATTTCTCATATAAGTAGCAATATTTGCTTACTACCATTTAACAACACCAGCCTATATATATAGATAATTATACATTAATACAATCATGGTAGTATTACGATGATAATGTATTAATTGTGTTATTTATTTACCTACCACACTTTTTCATGATCATTCAGGGTCAACTGATAAAGAATGCCCAAAGACATTAAATTTGCCCGTGTAACCTTTGTAAGGTTTAAAATATATATAATATAGCAACATGAAATATACAATTTCATAATAGTAAAACACAACTTTTAAACGGCTTAAGCGCAGTAAGCGAGCCGTCGGAACTGCCACTAGGGATGTGCAAAGAGCATATCGTCAACTATATTGGTACATGTGTATCGGCTACTCCATGCAATAGTGGGTAGACATATTTTTCAAAAAATCTGTTAACCCTCCCTTAGCTTTGGGAAACGTCTACCATATTACCATAATAGCGGCCGCCGCGCCGGGACACTGGACCAAGAGCAGCACATAGTCCCGGCACCAAACTGGTGTCGACACTGTGTGGCTTTAGTGGTTCGAGTCCCACATACCTGTCCGGCTTCCCGTAGTCGGGTGGACGAGACCAGGGTCTTTCCACACGATAAAAAAAATGGTAAATGTCTACTAACCTTTTTTACATCAACTCTCGTCAGCCTGCTATTTAGCCAATTTGATCCCGGGATAAGAGGTATCCTAGGCGTACTATACTTAACAACATATGAAACTGACTAAAATATTGAGTGCACAGATTGATTGTTATACTTTTATTAATTTGCCGCACCAACGGAACAAAGGACCTCTAGATATTAACATACATACTAACATATTAAGAAGAAACAGTACATTTGCTAAAAATGCATCTGTATTTATAATTACCGTCGGACAGATGCCGGCGCGAGTTGTCATTACCCGGACGTGTGGTTAACGCCGTTTTGTACCAGTTGCACCTCATTTTGTACCATTTGTACCCAGCTGTACCGACCTTGTAATGAATACTTTTGATCTAGAGATGAACTTATAATTTTGAAACTTTCAAGACAGATGTAATGGCACGTGACTAATTTGTACTTAGTTGACATTCTTAAGTTATATAATTTACTTCACCATTACAGACGAAAGAACTCATTTAAAAAAACTATATATTTTTTAAATTACACTGTCGTCGATGCCAGTGTATAAGGCAAACTGTCAGGTCCTAGAGCGCTTCATAAGTCATTATGTATGTTTGTTAAAATAATAAGTTGCAAATATTTGCTTATGAGTTCAACATACATATCCATCCATACATATCATCCTTGAAAATAACTGAAGAAGCTTATGGCCTACTTAACCCCGCTCCTCCAACACGGATTGTGGAGAGGTCATGGTCAGCCCAACTGTGTATGCCACCAAGAACCTTTGACAAGGCTGTACAAATGCTATTTGACGATAGCAACTGAGGCTGGTTGCTCTACGTGTCCTCCAAGTCATGAAAGCACTCATGAAGTTTGTCACTAAGGTTCAGCCATCAACTTGCCGACCGCGCCACTAAGCTCAACTTTACCAATGAGTTATGACTTACAAAAGTAGCCGAGTTGTGAACACTTCGACATGGCTTATCGACAGCTAACTGACGATAACAAGCGGTGAGCTTGCGATGCGTGCACGTGGCCGGCGCCGGCGGGCCGCGTGGCGTCAGTGAAATGATTGCTTCAATATCATGATTGCAGTATGATTGTTTGATTGCCGACTCGTCACCGCGCACCGCCATTCCACTTCCTCCTCAGCTCGTGGCCATCCTGCGTGCATGATTGATTGAGCACACGGCACTGGTATAAGGAAAATTTCATCTATTTCGCTACTACAGCTGTAATTCGTACAACGTGACGTACTATATACTATTGCACTTTGGGTCGACTGAAAACCAGCTCCGCTGGAACAACATGGCCGAAGTTCAGCAAACTTTAGCAAAATCTTTTACATATAGTGCACGCAGTACATGCTACAAGGCGATACAATGCTACAAGGCTCAGACTTGTAAATAATAGTGTTTTGTTTTTACCGTTTCGCTACAGATCCCTAAAAATAGGCCCCAACGAATGTTGTTAAAGAATAATGTCTTATTTCCTTGAATAACACTAGACTAACCTGAGTAATAGAGATGATTGGGCACATTAACGTGTTCGGCGCCGGTAGATGCGTCTTACACTAAAATAAAGAATGATTCCGACCTGCCCACTGTTGCCCACGCCCACGCTCATCACGCCAGATTTCAGCGGCTGCGGTGTCTGGTGCCTGGAGCACCGGCGCCGTTGAATCAACGTCTTTTAGCCTAAACTGAGATTCAATTCAGAAGGCTGCGAATTACGAGGGGGGTAAGCTATTTTTCTTGATTAAGGCATAATATGATGTACAACATTTGCTTTTCGATAACAGGATACATATCCAGATTCCGGGGGGGACAGCAGCCTCTCTCTGCTCCACCCTCGGTATGCCCATGTCTTTACTTCATTTTGTAGGAAATTACGAAATAAATCAAATGCAGATCAATTATAGATATCGTTTTTTTACCTTAACGACGGAAAGAAAGGATCATCAAGATTCAAGATCATGGAAATCTATTATTATAAATGCGAAAATTTGTAGGATGGATGGATACTGAAGCACATAGGCTACTTTTGATCAAGACACCACGCGATTGAAGTTACTAATTTATAAGTAATTCGGGTTGCAGAGGGTTATTATCCTCGATGAGGCTGAACAAGTCAGGTCATCAGACGACATCCGCGCCACCACTAATACTGACGTAAGAGGAAGACTAGTGACGTAATGAGGTCACCCGTAGTCCCCAGCAGACCGTAAACAATGCTTTATCGGAGCTATTCACGACTGGTAGTGTTTCTCTGGAGGCAACAACAAACAAACATCTTAACTTATCAATAAATATCTTGACAAAACATGAACATCTTTATTAAAAGCTTTTATTACCAAAAATTCCATCTACAACTATTATTATCAATTGTCCTCGCTTCGCTTCGGAAGTACCAGTTACCACAAAAAAAGTAGTTATTGTGACATTACTGTAACAGTAGACATATGGTATCACGGCCTTATCTGTAGATAAGCATGTCCTCTGTAAAACTGTAGTACATCATGTTGCTCTATTGTCAGTAATTACCGCAGCGCACGTGATATAAGAATTGTTCTTCACGTCGGGTAACACTATTGAAATTTTCACGCAAATCTCTATTTTTTCTCGTATTAAATGTAGCCTATGTTCATCAGGGATATTGTAGTATTCTAATGGTAAAAGAATATTTTAAATCGGTCCAGTAGTTTCGAATCCTATTCAATTCAAACAAACAAACAATCAAATCTTTATAATATTAGTGTAGACAACCATGCACAATAGTGTCTGAATTGGTCCAGTGGTTTCAAAGTTTTCATACTAATTTTAATCTATTATCTCACGGGAACCTATAAACCCATTTCCTGAGCTAACACCTATCCTATAACCATTCTCAGGTTTTAAACCTCCTTTTTGTGTGAAACTCGAACAGACAGACAGAAAGACAGACAGAAAACCCAGAACAGACAGACAGAAAACCCAAAAAAAAAGTGTTTTAGTCTCTACATCGACAACAAAGCCTCCCTGCGTCAAAATGTTAAAAAAATACTCAATGTACAGAAAAGACTCTGTTAGTGTTACTATGACTATAGATATTAGTAATACGAGTACATAATATGGACATAGTAAACGAGTACATCTACTGCGTGCTTCAGCGGCCACTGTAGCCCATACTTAAATATTTTTAAGCGTACAGTACCTTCATTCTCCAACTCACAACAGATGGTAGAAAATACTAAAATTAAATATTTATTCAACATTATTTATGTCGTGTTTGTTCTTTATCAATAGTTTATTTTTTTGATACTTTCTAATTCTGTTAATACGTCATTAAAATAAGTAGTTTTTATTTTCCTCGAAACCAAACATTTTCAATGAATGAATGTACCTGTTATGTACCATTGTCTGTTCTAAAACCAAACATATGTTTACCTCCAAATTATTTAAAGGAAACAATTATCTTGCACAGAGTTTCTGAGCAAGTAGTCAATAAGACAAATCCGAAACAGATGTTGACGGTGTAACTAACTCCGTGGATTATATTGCAGGTACAATAATCCATTGTTGTTAAAACAAATGTTTATCACTGCCCAGTAAACACTGTAATCCCGCTGATAACTGCAGTTGTAATGCAACTACTTACTTTGTATTCTTAATGCAACACAGATGTCAAATCCTTGATTTTTCAGGTTTTTAATTTTCATCCGAGTCTTGGATTATCTTTGTCTTTCTTTTACATTTTCCCGCCTTAACTGAACCGATTTTCATGAAACTTGGTTTAGAGACAGAATAGAGCTTGTAGAGTGGGTTTAAAATTATTTCAACCCCTTACTTTCATGCCTTATACATACATATATGAAAAATGTTCATTATCAACGATATAAGGAGTTTTTATTCACGCACTAGCTGTGATATGGACGGTGAGGGGGTGAAAATGGGAGGGACGAAGAGGGGAAAGGTTGAAGAAAGGGAATAGGCCTATTTAATGTACCAATAAAACAAATTAACCAACGGTAATTAGTGCCAGTGGTTTAAGCCAAAACACATGTTTAATGATATATAAGAGGATTTATTTGTTTCATACTTTCTCTGAACCCAATGAATCCTAGGCAAGTATGAAAAAAAATATTGTAGCGTGTTACCACGTGCTAATGACGGCTTTGTTTTATTATTATTGTTATAGTTACTTAGACGAAGACACCAAGGTTGAACACACTTTTTGCCATAGCTAAATTCCCAATTGTAGATATGCTTAATATTTTTATCACTTAATTATGGAGGATATAAAGAAAAATCTACAAGAATACTCGTCGTTTATCTTTTCTACCACTGTTAACCCTCTGTAGTTCTGTAGAGGGACAGTAATTAATGTAATGTTGGAGACGGTGTTACCAGGCAACCGAGAGTAATAAATAAGTACAATGACTATATTTAAATTTGTTTATAAGTCCAGAGCTTAAAAAACTATTAAGATCCCGCATTTAGAATCAAACACGAGCGGACTACTTCCGAACATGAACGATGGAAACAAGTCACGATAACTCGCTGCCCGATCATTCAATTTACATGTTTGCCAGTAAAAGTTCTTAAATAATGTCACATAAAATACACTAGGAAAATTATATATATACTAATATGTACATAAAAAAAATATATCAGGGCTATCATTAAATTTAGTTGTAAGTGCAAAGTTCCAAGTTTGTTTCCTGACCAGAGCACAATAAACCTTTTTTCCTCATTAGTTACCCCGTCTTTCGTACCACAGGAAACGGGAAGTATTAATGCGTGCGCGGCTGTATAAAAGCATGTAATGAACACAAACTGCAGAAGTTCCTCAAAGCCAGGTACTTTTTGTTTACATGTTATTGACGTACAGTAAGTAGTAACTATTGGCCGTAGTGATTCATTCATAAGTTGTATGAATAACACTATAGATTGCAGTCTCTCAGGAAACCTACGCAGTGACCAATGATCGGACGTCCCCATTCACTAAACCAGAAACCAGTAAATATTTCAGAGAATTCCCACACTACATAGTGTACTTACAAACTATTTCTACAGGTACAAATTATTGTTCTAAGTATGAATGAGTCCTTTGAAAGTATCCGAACACTTTTTTTTCTTCGACAATAGATTTGTGAGGATTTGACACCTGCGGCTTGGCACACAGCCAATTGAGCATCAGTGAATCCTATTGTTCTATTTATTTTTGGCGTGTGAACCAACTTTTAAATAGTTTTTAGAGTATTATTTCGTCACGTACAGATAGCATTTACAATTTAAATAAAAGGCTGATGGACCGGAATAATACCCTTCTGTTTTTGTTTCAACAATGTCTACCTGAATCTTTATCAAGCTATTTATTTATGCTGGAATTGTTTGTTTGCCAAGGATATTCACAATTTTCCTATTATTAGTTTTTCCCGCATATACACCGTTTTTAACTACAATTTTAATATTAAAATTATTTTCGTGACCACAATAAGAACTCAACCCTTTTTACTGATGAGTTAAATAAAGAGACAGCAACTCACCATCTTATTAATGTATAAGTATCATCGCTTTTTTATGTGCCTACGTAAATAATGGTAAAATGGCGATTACAGCAGACATCATTGGCCTAGGTTGCGACACTACGGCCAGCTACCTCCCTACTAACTGGGTCGAAGCCGCCATAGCTAATACGTTACGTTTCTCTCTCAGTTTGTTTGTTTGCATAAGGAGTTTGGTAAATACCAGCATTTATACGCCAGGCATTTTAAGTTTGAACTCAGTTATTATTGTTTCATGTATTGAAAATACCTACATGAAATAAATGATTTTAACTTAGACTTTTAGCAAAGACTAGGTACCCACCATTGAGAATTTCGAAGTGACAGAATTTACTTTTTATAGTTTGTTTCTGGATTATGTATCCACGAGCTACTCTCATCATGGCTATGACAATTTACTATTCTCGTTTGTTTACTCTACTGCACTTCAACTCAAAAAGAATCGATTTATGACATTCGTTTAAATAGTTAATTCGTTTTATGTCTTTCGAAGAATATTTATAAAATAAATGATTATTTTTTCTATTAATGTTGAGTTAACACTAGATAGCGGGGTTAATACAAGGAGAATTTCTGATTCTGTGCGTACATACGCCAATGCCATAAATAAGGGAAAAATTATCTAATTCCAAATTAAAAATTGTTTTTTTACGGCCAATTTAACAACTGTGCTTTCGCTTGCAAAGTGATATTACCTTTCGAAAGTAAAAAAAAAATATCTACTAATAATTAATTTGAGAATAATAACTAATTATTAATTAGAGATAATAATAATTAATTGGATAATAAGTGCACATTTTTTGCTCTTTGTTAATATCACGGAATAACTTCGCAGCTTACCTCACTTGCACACCACTTACCAAATTTGGTTTTGCATAACGACATTAGCGGGCAATTCGATTTGCTCCAGAAACCTTCAGCAACGGCTGCGGCCACTTAAATCAACACGATTGTTATCACAAGCGCAGGTTGTCGTGGTAAACGGTCAGTTAACATGCCACAGCCTGGCCTTTGATGAAATTTGGCACCGGCGCGGCGTGGCTGCAGGTAACGCAATGCACCACCCGCTATTAACAGACTATATTTTTTCCATTCCTCCAATTAGTTATTTTTGTATGACTTAGAATTCTAGGGAAACTATATCGGGGTTGAAAGTGATACCTTATGCTCAAATTACGTCTTTCTGTCTTACACAGTCCCCGACATAAAGATTTTTTTAATGCGAAATTAAAAAAATATATAACAAACCGCTTACAAATATATAGCTATAAACGAGACTGCAGTAGATGCTTACTACAGTTGGTGACCCTACTGAGAAACTAGGAAAACTTGATGCTCCCACGCACTTCCTGCAATATGGAGGAAGTGAGGTCATCGATGCGATTTTGAATATTGCAATGTTTATGTGAATTGAACTTCAATGAGCACTACCACTGCAACTTGTCACTCCTGACTTCCTTTCCGATGAACCATGGATTTAGACATTATACTCAGTGCTCCCACACTATCTAGTGTTAGTATAATATCTAAAGTAGTAACTGTGATGTCTATACTCGATGCAAATTCGATTCAGAATTTTTGTCATAGAAAGTAGAATTTCAGATCGAATTTGCACCGAGTATCATAGTTTAAACGAGTATAATAGTTTGAGGACCCGATTTAAATGTTGCGCGCACCTCTAATGTTCAAAGTGCGTATGAATCACTTGCTTCGGTGAACATAGTGAAGAAATATCTACTACTGAGTCTCCTTATAGTTCTCAGAATATATTTTCCAGAAAGATTTTGAGGTAAGTTTGAAAATTTCCCCAGATAATTCAGCCTATCACAAATTAACAGTACCTACTTTAAAAAGTTAACGCCTTGCAAATAAATTCAAATGCGTTCAGGTGCATCCATTACATATTGATTAAATATTGAATTAATAACAAAAACGGAGCTCCAAGAGCTGCAATTAATATGATTATCCTAAGTGAAAGTATAAATACAATACACGTAATTAAGTCAAAGTGACATGGTGCGAAAACACACATTTTTTAATTGGAAATAACAAAATTCGATTAAATTAAGTTCATAGAAGTATCATTACGATCGAACGCATTTATGTGTGTACATTCTAAATTACACTTGATTTTGTAATAAGACGGTATGATTATTCAATTTCTGGCCGATGAGTAGCCGGCCGCATCGTTGGCTGTGTGGCGGGCGGACGTAGCCGCTGTCACCGCACGCCGCGCGTCACTTTTGCGCGGGAAGCGCCGCCATTACCGCAATTGCCCTAAGCAGGATGCTGATGATTTACCTACACCACGTCTACAATGAATCACACGTGCTCAAGTTTTTGGCACAAGAAAATTAGGTTACTTTTATCCTTGTGTAAAAAATTGCTATTGAAAGTAGATAGAAAAATTAAAAGTAGAGAAAGTTCTTACCGTACGTACGATTTTTCATTAGATTTTAAATCAATTATTACTAAGCCTATTGAAACAAATAAAAAGGTCGTAACAGCCTACCCTAATACTTCCGTTGTATAGGTCGCTAGCAAATCAGCATTTAATAAGACGATTATTTACATAATATACTCATACACAAGTAAAGGACATCGTAGAGTTCAAGCGACATTGTTTGATTTAATATAAATCCTCTCCAAGCCTTTCTCTAATAACCTTCCATATTGCACTCCGGGCTACTTAATCAAGATATCAGTCTCAGCCACTATGCCATAATCTATGTGTGCACTGTATTTTACTCCATTCTTACTAAATATACTCTATATCTACCAAATATCTATGCGTGGTTGGCACTTATCGTTTTGTGGAGATCCAATTTACCACAATATAAAGAATAAAACTAAAATAATTGCGTAAAGTATTAAAATGACGACGACCTGTATTCAACAGTAGCTATAATGGCTTAAAAACAAGTTCTTTTATACTTTATAGAAGAGTCGTTGTGAGATATTCACAATAATAAGACATTAAATTAAAAGCGCGGGAGTGTGAGTAATTTACGAATCTCGGTTTTCAATTACGAAATTAAAATATTTTATTGTAAGTAACGGCCATTATAAAGTGATACAAAGTAAATTAACAGGGCAAGGAAATGAGAATGTGTGACGTCTGTCACCGTTATTGTGTGTCGTGTGACACAACTTTAAATTCGTCACCAATAACTACAGCTTGTCACAACTTTGTATTAATGTCCGCGTTCATTTGATTAATGATCATGCATCATCAGTAGACCTGTATCAGGAGATCTGTATACTCTTGGTGTCCTTAGGGATCGAATTAGATCGATAAAATAGATAAAAGGGTTATGTAGAATTGTATAATTGTTACATGTATAATTCTATAGTAGTCGTTGTGTCATGTTAGCACGATTCAAACGGTACACCGAATGTAAGGCTTATAATACCATTTTATTTTAGAATTTGTAGTAATATCGGCCATATTTACACAATACCTATTTTGCGCCGTGTTGGGGTGGCCTAGAATAACAGCCCCAATCATATGATGGCAGACCAGGTTTCTGTAAAAGGCGACAGAAGTCAGCTTTAAAGTGCCGTCCTGCGTCGCCTTTTATATTAAATTATTAGAATTATCATCACAATTGTTACTTTTTTGAAGTCCGTACGGCTAGCTCCAACCTTCCTGCTTGAGGCAGCTGCCAAACATCGGTGTTCCGGCTGCGGACTTGAAATCATTTCTCCTCTTCTTCTTCTTCTTCCCATCCTTTTACATTATCCCTATTGTTCTGCTGTCAGCCGTCCTGAAGACCGCTTCTGGAGGTACCAATGGTACACGTTGGTTCGTGTCCCTGGTTACTTCAACTTCAACGATGTACCACTTCCCTTCTTTCTTTCTCTTACACGCCCATTAGAGTATACCACTTCCTTCCTGGCAGGCTATACCTTACATCCAGCCTAGTGTTACTAACTTCCATGGGCAGCGATAATCAATTACCATCAGGAAACCCGTCTAGCCTCATTATAACATAGAAAATGAAGTGAGCTCTTTATAAGCCGCTTATGTCGTGAATGTTATGCCCACTTAAGCAACTACTGGTGCAGTCGGAAAGTAGATACCAAGTAGTCGGAAAGTAGTAAGTTCTTCAGCGCTTCCACGCGGTGTTACCGTTGGAGATGACAGATTATGGTCATTAAGTGATGTCTGAGGCCGAAATGGTCTAATTCGGTAAACTGTATGCATGTTTTTATTCTTAGTGACTCCATGAAATGGTTTTCTTTTTTACTTTCGTGTTCCCACAAACAAAACACCGGAGTGTCCCGTAACAAGTAGTTTGATTTCAAAAACGTAGAGATTTGTTTGAATTTCTTAGGGTATTGTAATAAAAGCGAGCATGGTAGAGCGTCACAGCCAGTTTTACCGCGACGTGACGTCACCGCGCCATGTACGGAGCCCGCTCCCACGCCCGGCCGCAGCCGCTCCTAGAGATGTGCTAGACACTACCACTCGATACTAACATCGTTCACCTGATCAACGCGTATTTTAGATTGCTCATTAATATATTTTTATTGTGTATCCTGTTCCCTTGTTTCCAAGATCACAAGGACCAGACTTATAGCAATAATTCTAATTATTAAAATTATACTATGTTTCAACTTAATATCTATATACCTTAACCCATAAATTTTACTTACTAAGTTTACTGAGGATAATGAAATAAATTAAAAAGTTTTTACTGTTTGAGTTTGGAGTTCGCACTGCACCGATATTTGATAAAATTGTTTTCCTGAGGCCCTTATAAATTAGGTATCTTTACCTGTCTACTAGTTCCGCCTTTGACTTCGCCCGCATTGTCAGCTGATAAAAAATTGCTTATGTATTATTCTATACTATAATCTGTCTCTGTATCCATGTAGTACTTTTTGCGTAAAAGACTAGAAAACACATATCCATCCATCCTCATAAACTTACCAGTCAGTAATGTTTATATTTTATCAATGTGTTAATTAGGAATTTATCTCTATGGGTTTTATAAAATCCATACATATTTAGAATCGAATTCCAAACAATGTAATTCGATTCCTGGACTATTCGGGACATCGATCCGTGGCTCGTCTCTGAGCCCCGCCCGGCCGCGGCGGCTGCGCTCCCCGTGAGACTCATCTCTCACTAAATCCACTGTTTGTTCAGTTTCTAAACGGAATCGCTTCACTCGCTCATACACTATTACTTTCCAGTGCGCGGGTCAACAGAATGTTATTTGTGAATCGGCTTGTATAGCCTTTCATCTTCTAAGTATACTATATTATAAATCGATTTAATACTGTTTTTTTTCCTGGGCGCAGCTTTCCACCCAGGGGAGGGCTATAAGGATCCGGGGGTGGACAAGCTAGATATTTTTCTGGGTTTAAGGCATAATATCAAAAAATATGTACTTTTTCGACAACTATTCCAAAGGATTCCAACGGTCGTAACACACAGTAGATACACATATAAAGCAAGTCCATAACTTTTATTATAATTGGCAACCCTGCATTCGTCTACCGTCCATTTTCAGTGTACAGCGTATGTGTCTGTCTAGAATGCTGTAGGCTCCTCAGATACGAAGGGAACCTTCGCTCCATAATGAACCGTTAATGAATTGAGGCCAAATACTTCGTTTAAATTTTAAAACAATATTACTAACAAAACAAAGCAAAGTCGTAGTGTTTGTCGGCGCAGTTTCCAGTGGCCAGTGTAACGCGGTACGTGCGCAGCCGTCTACAGTTAGCCGGAACATCTCCCCGTGCCGGACCACGACCTGCTACTATAACTACCCACTCCTAGATTGCGCCCTACGTTCCCATTATTTTAGCCGCTAATTACCGCACTACCAGAGTATTTAATGGTTACTTAAGTCGCTCCTTAGTACAGGATTTGTATAAAATAAAACTTTTTTCTTCTTGACCACCAGTGTTATTTATTCCTAGAAAACACAACATTTTTCCAATTAATAGAAAAACCTTACCAGTTATGTACGAAATATCATTCAATAATCTATAACAGAAATCATATTTACGCAAAATCTATTGTTGAGAGATTTTTCTTCGGCAATAATGGATGAAAACAATAAGTGACCTATCAGTTTATATCCAAACAATCGGCGACCGAGTCTGTCAACAACCGCGTTCCCAATAGTTGTTGACGGCGAGTGGCCCGCGCCGCCCATTGTGCTGGACCTTGTAAACAATCCATCTTAACACTATACAACGCAGGTACGTCACTTCATAGCCCGGCGCGTGTTCGATTGTAGCAAGCAACAGCGGGCGCGGTCGGCAGGAGGACGGCTGACCGACTTGCTTGTATCGTCATATAGCAACAGTTAAGCCGAGACGGGGGAAAATCGATTGTCTTTGTAGATGTCACTGTTTGTACCCGCATTCAAGTTAATTAGGAGAAAACAACATGCCTCAAAATATTCGGTACCAATCAAAAGTACGAATATGTAACAAAATTTATTTCAATCGTTGTAAACTATGATATAACTAAATAATAATTTATATATCGTCCTATCTTAAAAATCGAACATAAAACCGAGTGTCCTTAAACTATATTTAAAACAAATTTTACGTATTTATCACAGACTAACAAGTCTCAAATATTCACACAAAAGTTTATCTATAAACCATTAATCTCTTCTAACACCGGATGAACGAATCGTCTTCTTTTCGACAATATTCTTTTAGTATGTATGAGGCATTGACTATGAATTGCTTATAGTGCAGAAAGGAAAAACAAATCATACGCAAAAAAAAATAGTATGTGTGTGTGATCTGTAACACACCGCCGCGCGCCGGCCGACCGCTCATTATTCACGTACAGCACACGTGCCCTCTAACCCGCAGCGCCCCGAGCCGCCTAATTGGACAGGCGGAGGCCTATCGCCAGATCTGGTCACGCGATCGCAGCTTAGATCTTATCAATATTTGCCATGCTTCAAGAAATTTCGCCAATCTTTCCAAGAAAAAATGAAATTGAAGTATGGAACATGGAAAACTGTTATACTTTCACGCGGGTGAGAACTCCGAAATTGTCCAATATTTGATTAGGGAATTACCATTAATATGAAGAAATTCATCAAAAGTTTGTATTGGCTATACAAAGTCAACTTTATATGTAAATTTTTTTCCTGATTCTAAACTGAGGTATACATACATATGTATGTAGGTAAAGTAGGTGAAGTATTTAGTCAATTATTGTATTAAGGCAACCAAAATAATTTTTATTATTTTTAATTCTAACAGTTTGGCGTTTGCTTGTTGAGTTTTCACAAAATAAATTGATTTATTTAACCAGGCTAGAGAAAAATAGCAAAGATATCCTACTAATATTATAAAAGCGAAGGTTTGTATGTTTGTTTGTTACTGACTCACGCAAAAACTGCCGAACCGATCTTCATGAAATTTGGCACATACATACTTGGATTAACATATAGGATAGTTTTTATGCCGGAAATCCCGCGGTATCGGAATTTACGCGGGAAAAACTTCTACAAGTATGGGTTAAACAAACAT
>DWJZ01000843.1:0-27522 GCA_018249125.1 Asbolis capucinus | reverse complement strand
TCGATCCAGATTAAATGTTTTGTTTATAAATAACCTTTTGTACGATTTTCACCAACTTACGTAAATTAGCCTTTTTCAATAAACTTCTTATATTTTTGAAAATTAGTTACTTAACTAAGTATTGATCAAAGAATAAGTACAAACTACAAATAAATATAGTCACACCAGTCACACAAAAAAATTACAACACACAACATCATTCACAAATTCATACTCTGACTACCTTAATTTCATGAAGGTGTTTACAACCTTTCAACCTATAGAAGTATTTTATTTTATACTTTTTAAGTTATCGTTTTCGTTTTAATTGCATTTGTACACTGCATTTGTCATTAAACAAATAGCACGATTTACAAGTAACTTTTTAAAAATGTAATGGTACAAAAGAGTAATTTTCCTGTGTGTGCTGTTGCTAGGCAACGGTTTGTTATTAAACATTCCAGATCGAATTTACACCTAGTATAGGATATCATAACGTTATCTCTACATATTTTTCTGAATTTAACCAAATTAATATCAACCCAAAAGGCTAGTCTTCACAAATTAAGCAACATACACGCTCCAATGCCGCTGTAAAAGAAGTATATTAACTTCGAGGTCAATCTCAAATAAAGTCTTATATCAACTTATATAATTATTATTGTAAAAGTTACTACACAGTACACTGGTTGTGATTAATATCATTTGTCTTTTGATCGAATTATTTTTATGAACGGAAGACCTTGGCAGTCATGTCAACGATTTCAATTCCGCCATTCACAGAAAGGCGACTATTTATTACATATCTAATCAATTATACATAGTTTAAAGTTGGTTTTTGAAAATTTTACATAACGCTATCCATAAATAAGTTGATATCTGCGTATGTTTTATAATGTCCTGGAAAAAAGTAAAATAAATAAATATCTCAGGACAACTCACACGCGGCCATCTCTCAAACTACGCATTAGCTTGTAGTATGTAGATAACACAAGTAATAAACATACGTAAAGGTATGTTCTAAGTACATGAACATCGGTGTTCCCACCTAAGTACGATGTAGGAGTCTTCAAGAGAAGAGTGAATAGACATTTACTAAGTTAGTGCGCCCAATATTTTAGACATCATAGCCACTTTCCATCAGTTGGGATCAATGTCAAGAATTAACTCGACAGGCCGGTTGGTCTAGTGGTTGGCGAACCTGATTGCTACGCCGAAGGTCGTGGGCTCGATTCCCACCAGGTCAAACGTTTCTGTTATGAGCATGAATGTTTGTTCTGTGGACCTGGGTGTAAATATAAGTATGTATTAAATATATATATATATATATGTTTATCAGTTGTTTGATCACCATAGTACAAGCAAACGTTTAGTTTGGGATTAGATGGCCGTGTGGGAGTTGTCCTGAGATATTTATTTATTTATTTAACTTACTGTATATAAAAAAACATACTAATATAGATGTTTTTATTAATTCCTGCTCATTACAGTGGGGATCCAACCCACGAGCCAGCTTAGTAAGTCAAGTTTAACCGCACCATCAGGCCAGTTTTATTATATCAGATTTATTCTTAAAGCCACCAACTATGAGGTTTTTAATATAAGCTATTAAAAATATGTATAGTAAGTACCTAAATCCGGCAAGGCATGGACAATACAAAATTACGCTTCGGTAACCATGACCGCAGTGGCATTCCCAATCAGGCTTTAGGAAATATTAGTCCATACACAAAACATTATTTTTGTGTCTTAAATGTGAAACTTAGAGCACTGAGTTAGGAGCTGGTTTTACCAATAAATTATCACCAACAACTCTAATATGTTAAGAATATAGGTACTTATGAACTTAGTTACGATCACGTATGTATGGTCTTGCGGTTACATCGTCATAATTTCTTCATTCTACGTGCGAGAAGTATTCTATCTGTAATATAATGGATGCCAAAAGCATTCAAATTATGGTAT
The DNA here is from genome assembly GCA_018249125.1 of Asbolis capucinus. NCBI lineage: Eukaryota > Metazoa > Arthropoda > Insecta > Lepidoptera > Hesperiidae > Asbolis > Asbolis capucinus. Next base: position 25,578 of record DWJZ01000843.1, on the reverse strand, counting down.
CCTACTCTTTTAGACGAACCACATGGCGCTAAGTGATAATACGAATTCGAAAATATTTCTCTTGTGAGATATCTTGACCTTTCATTTGGACGCCCCAACTAAATTTGATATCGAGCCCGTAGGCCATTGGGTCACGGGTGCAATTCCCGACCGGGACAGGTATATTTGTGATGTGTATTTGTTTTATTAAAAAAAGCAGTGATAGCCTAGTGGTTTGAACGTTGGTCTTTCGAACGGGAAGTCCTGGATTCAAATTCTGCGGCGCGCACCTTTAATTTCCAAGGTGATGTGCGTATCAGAAGTTGATTATCACTAGCTACGATGAATGAAAACATCTTGAGGAAACCTGAATTCCTAAGAATTCTTCAAGGTATGTGAAGTCCACCAATGGTCACTTGGCAAGTGTGGTGGACTATGGCCTGTACCCCTCCCATTGTGATGGGAGACCCGACCGTAGTAGTGGCACAGTTATGGGGTGCCATGATTTGTCTTAACCGAGGTAACCACGAAATAAGGAAACGGTAACCGCTGTTCGTCTATTTTTTATTTATTGGAAACTAAACTTTAATAGGTTATTTTTGCACTACATTTAGTTACATTGTTATGTACGATAAGTACCTATCTAAATAGGTAACAAAACTTATATTGCTATGAAATAGTAGGTACGCCGCAAATATCTGTCATGGACGCTTGCGGCCGCAGGATGCGGATCTTACGAAGCCAGTCACTTCTCCAAGGTTTCATAAGTAGGTATTTGAAATGGACCCAATCTATGTATGCAAAAAATATGAGTAATGATGTATGTTTTTTATCATTGTTAGTTTAGGCTAGTATCCTCACAACTGAGGAGATTTTTGGATTAACAGCACGCAAATGGGCAGATAGGTCACCTGATTGAAAACGATCACCGCAAAGCATTAGCAATACGAGGCTGAGATGTTCCTAATGTCGCCTGCCAGGATGTAATAGACCCGCACTCGGCGTCAATGAAAGAAGGGAAAGGTGAAACTACCAGGGTCCATAATGACACATGACCCAATAATATGTCACTTCAGGATGGATGACAAAAGAATGAATGACTATAAGACGGGGATAAAGAAGAAGATAATTTGAAGATTTCTGCGTGCTGTTTCCACTTTCAGTTTTTTTCTCGTTTGGACTTGTAAGAATACCACCAGGTGGGATTGTAGCCAAGAATTAACTTCTAATTGATAAAGAAAAACAAAAGAATATATAAATACTTACCCATCCATTTTCAAAATTGCTTAATTTAATCCTTTACTTATTAAGGGTCGCCTAATGATTGACTAATGTAAGATTTACCCCTTAAGCAGTTATTGCTATCGTTGTATAATGTTGGCACGCTTGATGGATGACGGATTCTTCAGTTGGTAATGACTAGGAACTTGGAGTATGGGTTATTGTGCGTATCGATATTAATTACGCTTCGTATGTGGCAACAGTGCGCAATGCCATGCCATTTAATTACTGTTCCGGTATTTAGTAGTACCTACTTACCGTAGTTAATGACGGATTCTCAATCTACACTAATATCATAAAGAGGACAGATTTGATTGTTTGTTTGTTTGAATTGAATAGGCTCTGAAATTACGGGACCGATTTAAAAAAATCTTTTACCATATATTACTACATTATCGCTGATGCACATAGGCTATATTTAATACAAGAAAACGATCCGCGTGAAAATTGCCATAAAGTATCCCAACGTGTGAAAAAAGTACCAAGAAAATATCGCGTACGCTGCGGAAATGATTGACAATAGAGCAAAGTGATGTACTACAGTTTTATAGAGGATATCAATAACTACAAATAAATCCGTGATAGTGTATGTCTAACTGTTACAGTTTTCTGGTAACTGGTTCGTCCGTAGCGAAGCGCGGGCAGTTTCTAGTGTACTTATAAATGATGACATTTACGCAGAAGTGGTAACACTTCACAAATATCAGTCATAACAGGATTTCGGATTTTTAACCCGTTATTGGCCTAATACTAAGTACGGGACTGAGGAGCATTAGAGGATACTCCACCACACTGCATCGGTGCGATCTGGTGAAGGGGTTAGTGGCCAATCCAAATGTCGGATATTTTATGTCGTCGGAAAACCTCCGACTCGACCTAACGGTTGTTTTCGTTAAATAGCAACCAGGAACGATGGCTTTACGTGCCTTTTGAAGCACGGAGACAATCAAAATTTTTTTCTACCAACAATCACCCATCCATCCGACCATAACCGTTTTTGCTTCACTTTTTTGATCACTACGTCACAAATAGTCGAGTTATGAGCAACTCCTTATGAACAGAATTCAGTCACATTATTTAAATAATCTGAATATGTCGCCTCGTAAGTCGTCATGTGTGGGTTTAAACAAAGAAAATGAATAATCAATGATATACAGTTCTGAAAAAATGTGACTGAACCCTGTTCATAATGTTTTAAAGTCTATTTCAGAGCTTAGCTAAATTGGATTACTGGATTGGATTACCGAATAAATAAACGTAATGTTACGGAAATCATCATAACAACTAATATCACCTTAAAAAAATCTATAGACTCTACATTTTAAGGATGTTGCTTTTTATATTTAAATCTTTCACGATATATTTTAGTTTAATAAAGCTAGAAATTAATACAGATCATTAATGAGATAGAAATTCGCAAGTATATAAGTAGGTAGTTACCAAGTTACTTGGTATGAGACAAAGCGGTTTAGCTAAATTATATATGTACATAGGTAGAAAAAGGTTTAAAATAGACATTTTGAGAGCTATCTAAATAATAGTACTGGTCACTTCTGTGATATAATCTAACTGCTTTACTGGTTCTGATGCAAACGCTTGATACTTGGTAAATACTAAAATTCAAGATTTATATTCATTTAGACACACTAAAGTGAAAGTACAATGTTGCGATGTTGAGCCTAGCAGTTACTGGCCAGTACTAACGAGCATCTAGATATATAATCCTAAAATCAGTTAAACTTATTACCTTCCCAGCGTAAACTCAGGATATTAAATTGTAACAATAAATTTTTTCACAGTTTTTATTATTATTATGAATTTAAGTTATTAGTGCTAGAATCCGTTCCAATTGAATAGACGTAGAAAACAATTTTACGTTTTCAAACATGAAGAAGTAATCGTCACGTAGAAAAAATTGCATGTCACTTAATATCATTTCTAAAATGTAATTCTAATTTTACTAATTTAAAATTTTTGTTTTGTTTCAGTTATTCCAGTAATAGTTGAATCAATAACCATTTCCCCAAATGGTAATAGTCCGGAAATTAAAATGGCCGGAGGAATGGTAGCTGATATGCCAGATTTTGTTCCATTAAAAACTATATCGTCTAAAATAACAAGAAGGGCAGATCAGATCAATAAAATAACAAATATAAATTCAACCAAGCTCGCTATAAATGAAAGATATCGGAGACTGATACCTTATATGACGTTTTATTACGCCAACGATGCCGTAAATCCAACAACTGAACAGAATGCAAAGAATATAGAAGTCGAAAAAGCCCAAATTTTAGAGGCAGGTACATTAGGCGACAGTGATCGTCACCCAAAAGTAATTTATTCTTCACACAGATACAATAATATTCCAAGATATCAAGGGAACCGGCTAACACAACACAATATTGCATCTGCAAATCCTACAAGATTTTTCTATAAAAATGTCCCAGTTGTATATCAAAATATACCTAAAGTATCATCTAATTACAATCCAATACTAGATCATAATGTTTTAGATGGTCAGGACAATCAATTCGTGAAATTCATTCCAAAGCCAATTAAGTCGCCGAGTGTACCTTTTACAACTAATAGAAAACCTAATATAAATATCTACAATAATGACGCTCCCAATACGCAATATTATATTTTTGAGAAAGAGCCGGTACAAAAATACAAATTAGTCCCATATGAACAAACTCCACCCATTAAATTTACACCCCAAGTTGTTACAAGCAATTTAAAACAACACACAACAATAGATGTTCCTAAAGAGCCCGTGTATATACAGCCAAGGCCTATTAGACCACAATATTTTTATGATAACGGTAATGTTCAACTTGCTAAAACAAGAAAACCACCTACGATTATTTCCGAAAGTTATTATGAAAAGAGACCATCTACTCTAGCTCAGCCTGTCATAGAAAGTGGTTTTCGTCCTATCGTTGGGTCGCCTGTATTATCAACAGAAGCTCCTGTGTATACCTCATTAACTCCTACACATTTGGTTGAAAACGATCACAGGGCGCCATTAACGGAAACGGTGACGACTGCACCTAGAGATCAACCACAATATCAGTATGTGGTCGATCAACCTACATATACATCTACACAGAGTACGCCGCCTAATACCATAAGTCTAGCTGATCTTCTAAATTCTCTTCAACTGAATAAAGCTATTCCTAAACCAATAACCAGAGAAAATATAGGCGCCTCCATTAGAACCTTGTTGCAAGTTTTGACTGCCTTAAAGCAAGCACCTCAACAAAATGATGACATCTCATCTCCAATCTTGAGTACCCCAAAGCCGTTTGAAGCCCCTGAAATTATACAAGTAACAACAATTAAACCCGTTCAGAATACTTTGGCACCAGAATCTGATGCAGAGTTCCACGAGGAACCGTACCTTGCACCTGTTAATCCACCATCCCAACACTTAGATGGTAAGTAACTAATGCACAAGCATATCTTATTACCTGCTATTCAGTTAATCTTCTTTTCTCTCATTATTTAGTAATAAGTAATACTCCTTCGTAATCATCTTTTTTCACACGTCTTGGATGAAAATTTTGTTAGTTTGTCTGGGGTCCGTTGGTTTCATTATTGACCCCGGTTGCCTAAAGAGTTCGCCTACTTCACTTTCTTTTTCGCCTTTCGTATGCTGTTTGGTCGTTTCTTGATGTGATTATTGTGCGACATCAAGTCCTGCCTACACTTTTGCCAGCTTAAAGCATAAAAACATTGTCTTTAATTTTCAGATTTTCCAATAGGTGGAAGCACTAGTCAGCGATTCCCCTTGCCAATTACGTCAGATGATGAAGGCGGTACTCCAGGACGGCCAGGAGTTGACTATCCAATTTTGACTGTAATACCACCGACAAAGTTCGACTGCAAGACTCAACGTTATAAGGGCTTTTTTGCCGATCCTGAGACGAGATGTCAGGTAATATAGACTTGTATGTTGCCGAGGGTTTTACCTGTGGCTTGGTTTCAACCCATTAATGGCCCACTTCTGACTAAAGTGCTCTCCTCAAGATCAACAAATCCTAGGAAATACTCTACGAATTTGGATTGATGAGGGGTTAATTAATAACCCAAGTTTTGGAAGTTTTGAAACTGCCCTTTGATACTTTTTATGACTGACATCTGTTGATAAAAATCCTAACCGCTTCAAGGGCCCTCCGAAAGGGAAGCTCTCTTGTAATATTTGCTACTAGCGTTCACACACACACTTTCCGATCGCAACCTTAGATAACTTTGCCGATCACTCACGATGAACACCGCCAGACTATGAAAGAAAGAAAGAAAGAAACACATTTATTTCGCTATAATTATTTAAAAAAATATACAATGAATTACAGTTCTACAATCTCATAGCGAAATGGGCAAAGCTTGTGCCATGGAACGGCTACGTACCATGGCTGCTGATTTTCAGCGCTACCCTATAGTTTCGCGCAGTTTAGCATGCGGTGTAAATAAAATATAAATATGATGTTACTTAGAATGATTTTAATTCATAACTACTTTCTGACTGCAGCATCGCCCGCGTCATGTCTTAATAAAGACTATGCTATATGTAATCATATTATCTATTCATACATATGTATGTGTGATAAGTTTAATTTTGATCCATTCAAGGGTTAGCGCGTGAAGGAAACACAAACATCTAAACGTGCACATCATCCCAGGGGAACGTACAGCTGGAATAAAATCTCTCCTATATTAATTTCCTGGATGTGGTTTATCTGTCTGCTAAGTTTCCTCGTAATTTTTCCATCGGCCAGCGCGTCAACAAATCCCAAACATTCAAACTTATGATTCGAATTAGCCCAAGGGAACTTGTAACTGGGATAAAATTTTATATTGTCTGGATGTGATCAATTTGTGTGCAAACATCTTGATGGGGTCAATGGTTAACGGCGCCGAAAATCTGGATGTTTACCCAGATCTTCTCACAAACTTTCACATTTTAATATTCACAATTCCTCTCATTACAGGTGTGGCATTACTGTGACTTAAACGGAGGCCAAGCATCATTTTTATGTCCAAATGGCACAATATTCTCACAAGCAGGCTTGACCTGTGACTGGTGGTTTAACGTGAGGTGTGCCTCAACGCCACAACTTTACGTACTGAATGAGAGCCTTTATAAATATATATTGCCCCATTCGCCTAAGTTCCCAGAAGATTACAGTGGACCCTTAGTTGACAAGTAAGTACCTACCTTTTAAATAAGCACGGGTTTTATCTTTGGACTCCGAAACGTGAAGCCCTGGGTTTGACTCTGCATGCACCTCTGATTATTAAGTATAAATTGACTTTCATTTCCTTCCGTGAAGAAAAATATTGTAAGGAATCCTTGAAAGTTCTACTACACAAGTGTGTGAAGTCTATCCAGCTCTTCAGCGTGATGGAGTAGTCCTTCATATTGTGAGAGGACTCGAGCCCAGCAGTGGGACAACGGGTTGCAGTAAAAGTACCTATCTTACTTTTTATATTTTTATATCAGCGCTAAGGTTTTTTATTCAAAATTAATAAATGTCTAAAGTAGAGAAGCTATGAATCAAGTGATTTTATTAATTATGCATTGTTGGGTAACTCCATTGATTTATTTAATTCTAGGAATAGCGTGAGGCAAACACTGAAATACTACCGATATTTCGATACAGTGGATTGTGAACTTTTGCATAACAGTAGTGGCCAGTTAAAACTGTATTGTAATTGTTAACTAGGCGGTTACTGATAGCCGAACGGGTTCGAATCCTGTGCGCACTAGTTTTCAAAGTTATGTGCGTATTAGAAGAAATAATTATAATTTGCTTCGGTGAAGGAAAACATCGTGAGGAAACTTGAACTCCTGAGAGTTCTATGTAAAGTTTTCGAAGGCGTGTGAAGTGTATCAATCCACACTTGGCCACCCTTTCAGACTATAGCCTAGACTAGCCTATGTTAGTACCTATAAATTCAGTAAGTGGTTACGTAAATTGTTCATACTGTACCTATCTATTATAGAATCTCAATATAAATTATGTACTTGTCAATTACTATTAATTTATTTATTATTATATCGTATTTATTATATATTATGTAACAATTAATATGAAACTAACTAAATATTCGTTGTTAATTAACAACCTTAAGTTTAACATTTTGTAAAAACATTTCAGTTAACTTATATTGTGATCATTACAGATACCTGACTCTTAAATTCAAAGAGATGGAAGAACAGTTCAAAAAGAATAAGAATAAACAGACAGCGTCAGAGAAGACAGATTCCGATGAAGATGATTCGAGTGAAAAATCGAATGAAAAAAGTTCTGAAATATCAGACGAAAAAGAATCTATTGCAAGTGAGACCGATACAAACGAACGTATTGATAAAGGAGAGAGTGATGTTGGTAAAGGAGATGTAGTAATTGAATCACCAGGGACCAGCGGCAATGTTGAGAGACTACGAGACGAATAGATGATTGGAGAAAACCAGAGATAAACGGAATGAAAATAATAAACAGGGTGAAAAAGTAATGGCGTAACTAAATAATGTGACACAGATAACTTATGAGTTTTTGGAGGGAAGGAACAGTGCTACCAAACAAGAAATAAATAATGTGTATAGAGTTATAGACAATTACATTGCCATACCTGAACAAAAGTTATAAGAAAATTTGATAAACCTTATTGTAAAAAGATGTCAGTACCAAATTGAGTAACGTTATGATTTTGTATTGTTATTGTTGAAATCTAATTAGGCGCAAGATAGCTTAAAAATACATGTGTGCAATTTTCATTTTTATAAATTTAATTTTATGTATCTTCGTTTTAAATTGTTATCGTGTAAATAGAAAAATCTGTGATAATGTCAGTGGTTTCAATATTGTTGTATACTTATGATTTTGTGTTTGTGTGACAAGAGAATAATTTATTCCATTAGAACTAACTGTTCAAGAGTTTTTTAAAAATACCGTATCGAATAGTGTAGTGTATAGCTATAATTATTATGTAAACTGCATGCTTATTTTTAACCTGTGAATATTCTTAAGGCGGTTTCCCAGTGTACGTTTTTAATGACGAGCTAGCATCATAGAGAGCGTCTGTGGTAGTGCACTCGCGGCTGTTGCGTCGGCATAAATATTAAAATAATTAATACCTTCATTGTATATTAAAGCTCAAAATTGCCTGTATTATCAGGATTAAAGAACACGCACCGTGAGAAAATCATTGGTGAGGTAAAGGCGTGTCGACTGTCCTTAGAATCACACGTCGTAGGAAGCCACCTTTACTGCTTGGACATAGCAGGTACTTCATAAAGTACCCACAGAGTGGCGGGTTCTTCGCGGAGAGTGCGTAAGACATCTGCGATTCATGCGTACCACATTGTGCGAGTTTTCACACTATTTAATATTTTAACTTGTCGATTGAATTGCTCCCTGTTATGTGTATGTAGCGTACGCCTATAATTGTAATTTGTGTACATTATGTTGGAGTTCAAATAAATAAATAAAAATTGTTCTCTCAATTGGGCCCAACAATAAATGTCCATTTAATTAGGGCAATTGCACATTTTTAAGAGTGCCTTAACAAGGTCTTACTCCCGGCCACTAGAGGACTGTAGTAAAGTTTATATCTGCCACTAGATGGCTGTACTTACCCCATAAGATTGTTGTAGTAAGGTCGTTGCCAGCCACCATATTTCAGTACCTTTGTCAAATTTGTCATAGCTTTAGTATTTACTAGTACCTAGTAATCATTTATCGTCAATACGTTCTCTTCTGGACGACACAGTTAATACTAAATCAAACCGAACCGCGTTTACTTCACCGCCGCTCTGGCTAAGAAAATAACACAGAATAAGTACCTATTTATATTCATACAAACTTGACGATTTTACACGGTAAAAAATCCAGATCGAATTTGCACCGAGTATAGGTAATTTATTAATGTAATTATTTAGATTTAAGGAATTAAACTTGCCATAATTTGCCATGTTTAATTTCAGTAGTAGTACGTAGGATGTTAAAAAACTTTGAAACACCAAGTCATAATTTGAAAATTAAAAAAATATTATAAATTACTTATTGTATAGTCTTTGATATAAGGTCTCATTATTATAGAAAAGTAAAGAAATGTGGTACCATTAATTATGGCTAACCATTATTGTAATTGGCTGGCAATTGAATTTTGTAGTAATTTTATTCTTAAACAGCATTGACTAGTCCATTATAATGGAAAATGGGTTATGGTCATTTATATTTCAGTACTTATACATAATAAATTATAATTAAGTAATATTTTAAAGTATTCTTGAAAGTAAAATTGACATGAGAGACGAAACTGCATGAGGCCTATAGTAAATTAACCCGAAGGGGCCTATGATAATGTACTGGTTAAGTTTTTAAACTGAGTGCTGTGTTTTAATACGATTTTTTTGTCTCGAAAGGCCCTTTACTCTGGAGTCCCATGACATTTTGTTTATAATTATATTTCCATTGCCATTTCACTGTTTCGTACGTATTTATTTAAAACCTTCCCTCATTTTTATTGTTTATTTAAAATACTGCCTCAGTGCCAATACTATATTCTGAGTCTGATAAAGCCAGTTTATAGTTTATATATCTTAGCCTACACATATAAGTTATAATTCATTGCAATTTTTAGACTACGTAATTATGTGTATTTTTTTCTTTATGAAAATATATTATTAAGTGAATGATATGAGTATTTCTGTCGTGAGTGCCCTATAAGTATTTTTATAAGGTTAATGTTGTAACCTACCTAATAAACCATTAAAAAAACTCAGTATTAAATTTTATTTCTACTGTGTTCCACGTGTTAATATTGTTATGGTAAATATAAGAGGGTGATGGCCATTGGAACTTACTGACAGGCTATAATTGAGAACATGAATAAGGAAGACATTGAGCAAAGATAAATAGTTTGATGTAACAAGCTAATTAATAATTACATGTTTTGAAAAATGCGCGCGAAAAATATTCGAAAATGGAAGCCGAGTGCTTGAGCAGGACGTCATTCAGAACATGTAGGTCATTGCTAATGTGTATCTTAATAAATATGATAACGTATAATGTTTGAGGCCCGTGGCATGTTCATCAACGAAATGCCCTTTCTTAATACTTACCGGTTATGTTATAAAATTAAATGGTATTTTTTTTTTTACATTTTTTGTGTTTATTCTTCCGGTCCATGACACCTGGACGGGGTCCCTTCCCTCTGGGACTCTATTTATTAACCCAATTCGTACGCCACTGATAAAAATATGGGCATTTTTTTAATAATCACATACTATAATTAACCTTAGACATTCAGGCGCCATATTATGAAAGGGGTTATTAACATTTCCATTTCCCGTTATGTCGTCGTCACGCCTCGTTCGTCAACTAATGCATTAAAATAATAATAAATTACAAGAGCATAATACTTTTACGAGTTTATTTACAGTATTCGTTATACTACTTTTAATATAATTCTTTGATCAGAAATTCATGTTTTCAATAGCATAATTTATCGGCTTTACAAATTATTATAAATAATGCAGCTAAATTATTATATTTATGTTCACAACTATAGAATACCAGAAAAAAAAGTTAGGTAGGTAGATATAAAATAGGATATTCACTAGAATTTTCAGTTTATTTTTGTGACACTGACAGTTATATTATTTTAATATTATTCTTAAATCGAGAATTAAACATTGATTCCATTACTGAGCTGAATGTAGACTGGACTATGCTAACATTTATTTGAGGATTAAAGTATATAGAAGAGATGACGTTACATTTTGAAATATATTTACAAAATAGGATGATAGAATGCGAAATACTATACACAATAATAATCATACATTATAGGTTCTCATAAAATGACAATTAGTTGGACCATTTAAAGCTAAAGTATCTAAATACTTAATGTATATAATGTTATTTTACGCAGACAATATTTATACAAAAATATAATTTGGGGATGCAATAATATTGTAAGTAAGAATAGGAAATAGATAAAATTGGCTCCAATATTTGCCACGTGTGTTTCATTTTATATGTATAACTCTGAACACGATTCCTTGGAGCTGAGATTAACGTACTCTTATATTAATTTATACTAATTTCATATGTACAAGTTTTATGCCCACTTCACCAACGTTATCAATCACAAGTTGTTGCCTTTCAGTCTTTAGGGTTACCTTCCTTAAATAAGTACATTGATTTTGTATTTGGTGTATGTACCTGTCGAGACGTTTTTAACTTCTCCTCTATAGACAACACAGCAATAAGCTAGCAAAATCCATTATTTCCCTTATGTAGGCTTTTTTTTCATATTTACGACTATGACACATACAGAGTTATATTTAGTTATATTTCACAAATTTAGATTCATGAGTACTTTAGATTAGTATGCGCGACTAAAATCATTGTTTACAGTTTATATAAGAGCATATGGAATTATTTACAGGCATGTCTGAAAATTTTACCGAATTCATTCAATTTACCCTGTCAGTGATAACATATCAAATATGATACTTAACTACTGAACAATAAATAATGCACGAAAACGTGCAGTAAATAATTATTCCTAAATATGTATAGATAAATGTAAATGCGCGTTAAAACAACGACAAAACTACGTACGTACACCGACAAGAACGGAAACATACTGGTACAGAGTACCTATTCGATAGACACTATGAACACTGATCTCTATATTCTCTATGATTGGATTTGACTGATAGGCTTTTTTATGAAAGGGCAATGTGAAAAACCCATGCATGGCTGTCTTGCATGTATATTTTAATTTCTACATTATGGACTTTCAATTTTAAGATTGCTCTGGCTACCGGTATCACCAAGGCTAACGGATAAAAATGGCGTGAACCAAGATATTACATAGTAAGTTCATTATGCCTAATGATAACCTGTCTTGGAAGAACAACTTGATGCTTGGCAACAATACCTCCAGATGACGTTGTTTAAGATGTTTCACATGTTTAACATAGAGATCAGTAGTATAGAAGCGACAAATCGAAAGAGACATGTAGGGGTCGGGTGCGTTCGTTCAATGCTTGAGCAATAGCGCGGCGTGTTTGAGGCGCAGATGAGAGCGCAGGGTGTCGATGCGGCTGTATGTGGCCGGGCAGTACGGACAGAGCGAGCGCTGCGCGGTGTGAGAGTGGAAGTGGTGCCAGCGGTTGGACACCTCCTTGCCACAAGACTTGCAGCGCCAGAGGGCAGCACTCTCCGCCGCCGCCACGAACATGCTGTGGTATGAGTACTGCGGCGTCGCGTGCGCGCGCTCTGTAACCAACCCGCGATGTCACCTCCATCTAGACGTGGCTAGGTTCAACGTCATTCCAAAAACATTTTGATCTTCATTTCATATAAAATAATTACCCTTACGAATCATAAAGGGAAGAAATAATTATCTTTGTATCTCTGGATTAGATTTAAACAATTCCCATCTTCCCCGAAGATCGTATTATTAAAAATGACTGCTTTTCGCGCTGCAGGAACGACTTACAGTTCATCTGTAACTCTGGTTTCAATCGATTTTACGAAGTTATTTTGCAACAAGATAAATAAGAGCCAAAGATTTTTATACTGACTAATTCAAATATAAAGTTCAAAATAATAATACTACAAATTGGCTCAGAAGTAACGACTTAAAAAATGTAATGTACATCGAGTTGGGAAATGGTGGCAGGCAGCGCTAATGCATTTGATACGCATCAATACAGCAATACAATAAAATTGCAACATTTAGTTCCACATATTTTAAAACTACTAATTCTGATGTATCATAAACAGTCCACACATAAAAGCAGCAATCCTTCCAGTGAGAACCTTGAATTCATTGCAATACTTTAACCACGACCTAATCGTGGTAAATGCTTGAGTAACATTAACATAAGTCCCATGAAATTTTCATATTTGCAGCAACTAGAAGCATTGCTGATGAACATTGACGGCAAATGTGTGTCAAGTGTTCGACTGCCGTGCATCCTATCGAGGTGTTGCAAGGGATATAGCGCATTACGCACAACTGAAACTACACGAATTGTAACATACCACAATTTAATGTAAAAATTAGTAATAAATACAACAGATAAATGCAGGAGTTTGCAACATGTTAAAATTGCATTACATAACATCAAACAATGTGAAAAAAAATTGCATTAACTGCTTGCATAAAACAAAAAAAAACTATTTAAATTAAAGTTTTAAGGGAGGTATCAAACCAAGACATTAAAAATACTCATAAACAATAAGTCGTCCATAAAATTCATGTAAAAATATAACAAAACTGATAATCAGTTGTTAGGTACACGATTTGACACCCCCTGCCTATTAGTAGTACACTATTGTGATATACGACAATATAACAGATTGGCTAATGTTATAACGTAAAAATAATTAGACCATCGCTATCCTGACAAATACCATAGAGCTCATCCTGCACTCCATTGATTTCAAATGATAACATCACATCTCTTGTGATATAAAGGTAAATTTCATTATATTATAATTTTAATATACAATAAATTGGAATATTTAATAAGATTGGCCAAATAAGTGACTAGGTCCGCAAGACCTCATTTCCAATAACACTAAATTTAGTAATTCGTTAACCTTATGTGTAAATTCCATATGGCATAAGTTAGCTTTCATTAAGTCTGAAAATGCGGTCACCGTATAATTATTAAGTTGCATACTTGTTGAAAGCTGAAAAGAGATCAAGGGGAGATATTTTCTGAGCCAAACGATGTCATACTCCAAAATATTCTGGCCAGACACTATCGTAGTATCCTAACCTAAAATATCTAAATTATATTCTATATTACTAATCAATCATTTGCTATAGCAAATTCAATATTTAAAAATTGGTCTCGAGTGATAGTAATTTACAAAAATGCATTCAATTTATGAAGCGGGAGACACGAGAACGCGGCCCGAAATCGGATAGCTATGATCTATTTCAACAATAGACTTAGTTGCGCGACAATAAATTATTAAACAGTACATAACTATTATTGGCAGAGGTAAACAAGCTAAATCTTAATATTACCAGCTATAAAACCTGTACATCACCGTAACCCAAACTGCTTGCGCTAGGTACAAATACAAATTAGGAGCAGTCACTTATGTAAATACAATTAGGTAGTTCCTCTCTTTCAAAGTCATTCATTATTTTAAAATATCCTTTAGTTTGGTTACGTAATTAAATAACTAGTAATATTGCACTGAGTATGAAATGCTATCAAATAATAAGCGCCCACTTTATTATGAACGATACAATATAAAAATCTTTAATATACTTAAAAGTAAATATAAATCTTTGTGGAAGAATGTTTGGTGACTATATTATGTATTCTAAAAGGAACGTAGGAGCTTGATATTTAAGTGGGCTCCCATATTCAATAGACAATTGTATATATCTAGTATGAGTTATGACTATTTTTTAAAAATTGCACAAGTGAAATTGCATGTTCACAGCTACTAAACAGCACTAATGCCGCAACTTAGACGATATGGGAAACGATCACGGATTAGCTAACTGGATGGTCACCGACGACCTGACTGACCCGACTCGTCTAGCCGGCTGCCACGGTGCCTACCAACGTATATCGATTATAACGGCGTTTATCATTCTAGACACATTAGTTAATTTAAAAGGTATGAACAAATTAAGATAAAAAATCTCGAGTGATACTGTAATCTCTAGGTATACAGCGACGTATGTATATTAACCGTCGACCAGACAGATGCGACCTCTGGATGCTAGATGCCTTACATTTATGCAAAGTAACTAATCATTAAAACATTAATATTACAATAGGAGTCGAATCGTAGCGTGTTAACACTCTGGTTCTAGCACCATTCCATTTTATCACATTTCAGTTACCGTACCACTCTAAAGTGTTTAGCTAAAAATGTAACAATCTTAAATCTTAATTGAAAATTACATACGTAAACGCTAGGTTAGTCCCAATCGTAGAATGCCAATATTATTTAACTAAATGCGCGACCTCCGATCACTCCTCGACAGTTACAACTAAACAGTAACAGCTACCAACGACAAAATAATAAACATTTAACACGTCACTTGTCTCCTAACCGTCACGTCATATAAACCAAATCAGTGTTACTATACCATCAATCAAATAAAAACAAACAACACTAATAAATCATATTACATAAGTATATAATTATAAAATTATTTAAATCAGACAATAGAATATATCTAAGTATAAAAAAACAATCTCCGTAAATAGATCAACTAGTCTAGTATAAAAATCTTTTCGTATGTTTCCTTAGGCGCTATCCGTTAATACATCACAAATCCTTAATAATTATCCATCTTGCAAAGGCCTCATAGAGTTACAAATGCATCTACACTGAGATTCAGTCAATATTTATATGTCGTTGACCAACGACAGATCACATCTCTTGCCAGTCCTCAATAACCTGTTCCCATCTGATGACAATCCGCACCACCCATAGGATATAATAAAATAAATATAATTAGCTACAGGAAACTTAAAATTTCCTATCTAACGAATAAATATAACAAGAACTGTGGGCCCGATTGGGGGCAACCGTTAATAGCCAGCATCACTTCGCGGTCGCACCGCTACTCAAAATAGTGTATATTCTTAAATAGCTTAAGACTTCTATCGATACAATATAAAAAATAATATGGTAATAAAATTAACATCATATTATTGCTTTTGCCCGTTCCCGTATAGCGATTGGTATAGAAAAAAAAAATTTGCTTACCTACTTACAAACCCTTCGAGTCGTAACTTTAGTAACATCGACTACTTAAAGGTTACATCTTTATGCGGAATATTCATAGTTTAAAATTTCCTTACGCGGAATCTTATACAAGGTCACACTGGGGCAAGTCAAATGCACAACCGAGACAATACTAAAACGAATCGCCCGTCGGGGCTACGTTAACAACTCAATTTAAGGCCCGCTTAAGTAATAGCACTTCAGCTTACATCTAAGTAGGAAAGTTCGATCGGTCCGTTAAAATTTTGACACATGAACGAGAGTCTGAGCTGGGTCGGTTCGCTCACGGAGCGTCGTAGCCGAGCCAGTACATGGACAATCAGTCGAAGGCCGCGTCGAGGTGGTTGGCGAAGAGCGGCGCGTGCGAGTGCGCGGCGTGCGGCGCAGGCGGCGCGGGCGCGGGCTCGAACTTGCGCGTGTCGGGGTTGTACGCGGGATGCTTGAACTTGCAGTGCGTGCGCAGATTGTCAGAGCGCGTGTACGTGGCGCGGCACAGGGGACACTCGAACCGGCCCGGGAAATGCACGTGATAATGGTTCCGGATGTGCGTCACCACCTTGCCGCACAGCTTGCACCGGTGCAGGTTTAGCGCGCCCGTCACTCGCTCGAACGTCAGCCGCATGTGCCAGCCCTTCGAGCCTGCAACCAGCCACCCGTCACTCCACACTCTCGCACCAACGCACCTCTCACGGTGCTCTCGTAGAGATGCATTAGGCGGTTATTTACATTTTAAAATTGTATCGAACTAGATTTACGCTGACATCCTGGTTGTACTAAGTAAATGGAAATTTTAGTCTGTAGCTTGTTTTAAAATTAAAACTGGCAGGCCTAGTCATATTGAAATACTCGTACATCACAGTAGAACCTCGATATTAGATAGTGGAACATATTCCACGTGGAAAGCGAATATTTAATTCGGTTTGTGTTTTGAGTTGCATTCTATATAGATAATATCACAGTCATATGTAAGTTCCAAGTTGGGGTAAATGTATTTCTCCAAGTTCTACTGTAATTGGTAACAAGGGCTGTCTCAAATGTCTTATTAAATTAGCACTATATGTATAATAAAGAAAAAGCTTAGATAAATTATTTACTCTATGCTATTATGCTCATCCTAGAACTATAATTAAAAGCATTTATCAACGAGAAAGAAATAATTTGAGAAATTATTAAGTAGAACGGAATTCCGAAAGAACTTATTACAAAAAGTAATAAAAGTTCGTAGATTTTCATGCATAAATGAATCAATGATATCGAAGAAATGGTGTTTGTTAATTTATCAGCGTTAATACCTCAGTTGTGTCTCTGTAGCATGAAATGTTATTGAAACTGTCACCAAGCCAGTATAGAAATTGCGATTTTGAGATATAGGTCCGCTTATATAAAGAAAGCATATGGAAAAAGGATGAAAATGAAAAAGAAAAGAAGTAAAATAAAAGGATATATTTGCAACGAACACACATTAACGATAGAATTAGATACAGACTAAATTGTAATTAAAGTTAAGTAGGGAAATAAGTTAATATTAGAAATATGAAAACGCATGTTCCTTAAAATACATTAGTAAAATCAGTCTTTCAATCAGAAGTAGGATTGTCACCTTTATACACGTCTACAAGGAACATTGAGATCATTTAATGTTAATATTTGGTCAGAATTTATTTAGCTTTCAACTTGCCAGTTAAACGGAAAAAAATTGGTACTTTTTTGATACACATTTGGTATTTTATATTTAGTTATCAAAAAATTCGCTTACCGTTAAAAACATAAGACATGTTGAAGGTAAATACAATCTAACTCTTAGTACAAAAACAAAATACTATCAGGTATATTATACACACAAGGTTAAGAAAATTATGTAACATTATAACAATTCCTAATTGTTTCAGCTGTGAACAATTCATTGGAATATTTATTGACTACAATCATTAGTTGCTGTAAAAGCGAAAATCAAATATACCATTATGTTACAAATTGAACTGAATAACGAGTGTTTAAAAATATACAATGATTTTCGCTTTTGTTCGCAGGGTGTAAAGCCAGCAGATTAGTTTTATTCCCTTATGAAATATTAAAATAATAAAAAAAGCTAAATTTACTGGCTTCGTAGAGTACAATTTCATTTAATAATAAATTCAAAATAATTAGCAGGAACAAATTAATTAAGAGACGGTGAAAATATGTCTCCGACTTCTTGGATTTTTAAGTTACTCACAACGAATTAAAATGGAATACTGCTGGCTTTCCACCTCCATTTAGTTCCTAGAGAGTATTTATACTTATCACAGGTAACCGTGATTTTTACGTGCATTAATATTAAGAACACAGCCGTAAGGTAAAGATAAAGTTTATATCTAAAAATTCCCAACGCCAATTGCAGAAACTTAACAGCTTTACGCGTTTTTAACACATGGGCAAGGAATTTCCGAGTACCACCATTTACCATCCTCTTTCCTACTGGTACTCGAAACATTGTTACGCAGTTTAAATACACACACCACACCTTACTTCTAATTACAAAATGATAGTTATTAATGAATAAGCGTCCTATGTGTTAGATTTCTAATATTAGTAAAGGGTCTTTTTGGTTTCTAAGCATACATATTAATAGTTAAATACAGATCAGACTCGTTTACAGACAGTTCGCTATGAAGTTCCCTACGAAGTTCAACATTTCGTTTGTATATTAGAAAAATTGCTCGATCTCAGTACAGAACAGTGCTTCATTCGAAGATGTCGTTTCAAGTTATCGGCCCTAGTCAATGTGATAGGACACAGGGGACACTTGTGCTGTTCTGGATTGTGAGACTTCATGTGTTTCTTTATGTTGCTTACGTTTTTACCACATATCGAGCAAGACATTGGGCCATTATACGACTTTCGATTCAACCCTATCTTAAAACATTTAACTATATTTTCAATGTTTGATACGTTGTGGCAGAAAGGCTCCAGTGGCTTACTGTTCTCATCATCTCCATAATTTTCACCTGTAATATATGTATTTTCTTCACTCCTTTTAAACTTTAACAATTGTGACATGCTGAGTCCTAATGGCAATCTTGTCAAACACCTACCCAATTATTGTTTTTATCTGATATACATTTTACATGCAATCCATATTCCGAATGTATTTTACATTAAAAAATAACTAACAAAAACAGTCAGTAGACTTCGCACGACCTATGTCCCTCAGGGGGCGCCAAATCATCTCTTCAAAAAAATTTATACCTCACACCGATTTCTTCAAAAACTTGGAAAAATTCTATACAAAAAGCGTAATGAAAAATTATAACGGAAAAGCGTTAATGTATGATTCATTGTTAGAACAGAAAAAAGCCACAATACTCGCATGCTATTAATGTTCTAACATGCAATTGTGAAGCTTAAAATATCAAGGGACACTATATTTACATTTAAAATTTAAACTATCTGTCCCTTGATATTCTTCAGCATTTTCATGAGAAAAAAAGCAAACCAAATTATCAAAAAGCAGTTCAGGGTAATTCTATAACTTCTCAACTATATGCAATCAAAGTTATACCACAAATACATTCCGATATATACATTTTATTATAAGATGCAAGTGTGCTATAACTCCGATATCATACACGTAACTGATGACAACTACCAAAAATTTTAAAAGATTTCACAATTATATTTAATTTCATAATAAATGTCAAAATATTAAACAGAAACTTGACATTTCAATACATTGGTAGCTGTCAAATATTTGGTATAAGACTCACCATCTATGGTGTCAGTTTGATCGGGGTGTGGTGGAATGAGAGGCTCACTTTCGTTGCAATCGTTGCTCATATTGTGGCTCAACATGGAAGCCATGTCCTGTACTCCCATTCCCTGGAATTATGCAATGGTTTATTAATAAATAATAACTAAAATGCCCTCAAAACGAGTATCCAAAAAAATTTTTTTTCAATTCGAATCAGTAGGTTCCTGAGATCAGCATGTTGGAACAAATAATCAGAACATCAAAACTTTTCAACTTTATAATATAGGTGTATAAAAATATAAGGTGAAAATTTCGAAAACCTATAACATGGGATTTTTTTTAAAAACATGTTAAAAGGGCTGTCTCAGGTTGAGTGTTGTGGTAACACGGGACCACTCACCATAAGGATAATAAGCCTGTTTGCTTCTTTATTAGCCCATTATAAATAAATAAATATCTTTAAACAACTCACACACGGCCATCTGACCCCAAACTAAGCGTTAGCTTGTACTATGGTGATTGATAAACATACATATATATTTTTAAATGCATACATACAAATATAGATATTTTACACCCAGACACACAAAACAAACATACCTGCTCATTACAGAAAAGTTTGACCTGGGTGGGAATCGAACCCACGACCTTCGGTATAGTAGTCAGGTTCGCTAACCTCTAGACCAACCGGCCTCTCAAATGTTATGTTTTTATACCAAGTAAATGTTTGATTACAGCCCCACATAATGGTAAAACGCGATGTAGTTAATAAAAAATAAAGAATTTAAAGCGATTTTGCTTGTAATATGTTTGCAAATTGCTCATTCCCTTAAGGACTGGTTAGTTAAGATTTATTAAACCTATTTGCTTATATGTATCAGCTTAGTCATTTAGTATCTCAGGAAATTCCTGTAGAAGAATGAATAAAGAATTTATGTACCACTTATTATATTTGTCGTAAAAAAAGAAAATTAGAAAAAATTGAATTTGAATTTTAAGATAGTGTATCTGTAAATTATTTTAATTTTATATAAATTATAGCTATAGAAAATATGTATTTATAATTTTTAATATAGTTTATTTTTAAACAACATACAGTTTTATAAAATAGTTACGTCAATCACGTTTTTCACAATCAGTAGAAGCATCTTCTATTTGTGTTCGGTTTTCGGTCTTTTCTCTTTCTTCACAAAATTTATGGGATTTGTTCTTACTGTGGTGGTTCAATATTACAAGTCTGAAGTTATTATTGCCATCTACGCAAGATGTTCTACGCGAGTTAAGGTCATTCGACCACTTCTTGCAGTAAAGACAAAACATTGTATTTTTAATTTTGTCGTATTCTAACCACGGATGTACAGAAAGCCAGCTGTATCGAAATCTGCCAGACTTTCTCAAGGCCAACTTTTTAGGCATTTTCAGAGGATATGATGACAATTTTTGTGATAGAAGCGACGACAGTGTAGCGTTGCCAGCTTTTGTGACATCTGCCCCATCTGCGTTGCTGGTATCTTCATCTTGGACTGTTATGTGGTGTGTCTGCCAACAGAAGGAAAGGATCTGCTTTACTCCAGCGTCCTTTCATCAAAGGCGCCATATATTACTGTGAACATCATTAGGCAGACCCCTTCCTTTCTGTTACCTTTCATAACACAAATAGATTCACAAGACCAGAGTAAATTAAGTCAGAAGAAAAAGATCATCCTCATGTTAATGAGGTTTAAAAGAGTATCAAAGTGAAGGATCCTAAAGTGATTACTTTTTAAATTGAAAAATTTTTGATCATATTTTGTTTGTATTAACAAAAAGAATTAGGTAGATGATTTTTAAAATAAATTTTTGATTTAAAAGGAAACTTTTGAGCAGTTTTTACAATATTTAATAAATATATATGTTACAAATGGACTTAAAATTAAAAGTATCAGTTATTTTAAAGTAAATTCATTTTATTCGTAGTTAACTGTAATTCGCCGTTAAATCCTTAAGGTTTAAGTATTAAGTGTGTACATTAGACGGAAGATCCGTTGGGGAAAAGTTGCGGTAAATCCGTTACTTCGATATTTCGTTGCGGATTTTACTTGTTATCCGTCAACGGACAACGGTTATATGGGGAGGACGTAACTATTTACCGTGAAATTACCGAAGAACTGTACTATGGTGTCCTTATTATTAATATTATTATCAGTGGGTACAAATATGAATACTAAATATTACGAATTCTAAATCGTTCCGAAAGAGCACAAAATGCTACTAGGTATTCCAGTATTACGTTGTATACAATAGGCTAGGATATTACAAAATAATAAAAAAAAAATGTTATGAAAATTTATAACTGAATAAAATAAATAAAAAATAATTAATTGAATACAAATAATAATAAATAGACATCGACAGGCTGGTTGATTAGTGAACCTGAGTGCTACACCAAAGGTCGTGGGTTCGATTCCCACCCAGGTCAAACTTTTGTGTGATGAGCAGGAATGTTTGTTATGTTTGCTTGGGTGTAAATATATCTATATAAATATTTATTTCAAATATATATGTATGTATTTTTATCAGTTGTCTGATCACCATAGTACAAGCTAAGGCTTAGTTTGGGATCAAATATTCGTGTGTGAGATGTCCAGAGATATTTATTTATTTAATTAAGCTCGCCTCCTCTCGCACTTACCGGTAAATGAGTCTGCTCGAAGCTCGTCGGCTGGTGCGGCGCGTGCGCCACGTGTTGGGCGTGCGGCGCGTGCGTGTGCGTGTACTCAGGCTCCTGCTTCACGTGCGCGAGCGGCGAGCGCGCGCGGACCGTGTGCGCGGGGGGCGGGGTCGAAGGCTCCGACCCAGACCCCGTCGACTTAGCTTTCAGCGCCTGCAAGCCCCGCTGAGTTCAACCACATATTTCAGTTTTAACGAACTCTTTTATAATTTTAATTTGGAAAGTTTTTGATGTTGTTGATAAGAGGCATACAATAGAGCAGTTTCTGTCACTACAATTTGTAGTAAAAGGCTGTAGGTACCCGGCGCGCATTGCTATCAACTCATTAATCATGTGTCCAATCAATGTACTATTAATACATTGATTAACGGTATTAAAACCTTTTTATAGACATCTATCTATCCAGAAATTACAATAAACAAACTACGACAGATTACGATACGACAGAGATATATACATATATATATATTCTTTACTTTTATTCTATTCTTAGTCAAGCTTGTTGATGGTGTGCATAACTACCGCACAATTACACAGAATCGTTACTAATGAAATCATAATTCTGTTTTAAGTATTTTCATATATATATATATATAACAAAATTTTGATTTCTTTAGTAACGATTCTGTGTAATTGTGCGGTAGCACACCATCAACAAGCTCGACTACGAATAATATATGGCATTGAGATAGATAAAGTCTGAAGTAAAACAGGGAACTTTTACAACACACCACGCGAGCACACAACGCTAGTCATTACCTCATAGTGCCGATAAGGTAGCTCATCATCCCTAGGCAAGGCAGAATTCTTTCTCCGTCGTTTCTCCGGCGCGTGCGGCACGTGCGGCGCGTGTGGCGCGGGAGGCGCAGGCGGCTGCGGCTGCGGCGTGAGTGCACCCGGGTTATGCGCCACGGGCGGTGTGGCAAATTCCACGCGCGACGATAGATTCTCCGCACTCACCGACGGCGTCGACCTCTCTTCCGACTGTGAAATGATAGTTATAAACAGACACTTAAGTGTATTATATATTGCGATTTAAATTTAATCATAGGATAGTTACATTTGTTTTTTATTAAGATAATTGAATGGAATAGAAAAAATCTTTTAAACCTTCTAAAATTTTGCGTTTTTATCATAATAAAATATAATAAATTTGTAGCCGATAGCTTTTTGTATTGGAGGAGATTTCGAATAAATCTCGAGAACGGTTTTTCGGGAAATTAAATTAATAAACATTAATTTAATTTCTTTAATGAAAATCAGTTCACAAATAAAGACATGTATATGAATTTAAAAGTATGTATATAATATAGTTAATGTAAGTATTGAGGTATTTTTTTATTGAATTTTATATGTTCATTATTAGGAGTATTACTAAAGGTATAGCCATAATTCCACCATCCTGCATTGGAGTAACTTTTTGGAATAGCCCTAGGTCTCCTCATTAAATAGAAGAGACAAACATGCTCATAAAAATAAAGGAGAAAGTAATTTCATTCCATCTTATTAAAAAAATTACAGACTTCAAAAAATAAAGAGGTACTCAATTCGTGTGCATTTTTATGTAGACCTATAATACTGTACTATAACAATATACTAATGTAACATTACAGACTGACATCGGCATTAAATAATTTTAATTAATTAAACTAACTTGCTTTATGTAAAACAAATTTTCAGTTCAAAGGAGGGTAGGTAAAAAATACAATTATTATTATTGCTAGCAACTTCTCTCACTTCTAAGGACCATAGTTGAGAATTACACATTCACATATATTTTTGTATGTGACCTGATTTAAATAAAAAACTAATTTGTGAAATAAAAACTGACAAAAATTATAATCGTCATTGTTATAAGATCCATTCCGTAAATAAATCCTACTAATGGTATCATCACTTAAATATCTTCCATGTACTGAAACTGATCAGCTACAATTTTATTATAAATTTAGGTTAGACTTGCAATTTTTTCACTCAGCCAAAAACATTGCGTGACGGCGATAAGAATTTTGTTTAATTTCTTTTTATATCAAATTGCTAACTATTACGAAGTTCTTCCTGTTCAACATAGTTTTTTTTTAAACCATAAAGCGTGCAATGCACAAACTAGAGTTTGCAAAGCGATTGCTAACGGGGTATTTATTACGTACGTCAAAGAACCTTTTTATTAGGGCATAGTATATTAACGATAATAGATCCCCACACAGATACATATTAATATATACGTAAAACTACCGTAAGACACACATGAGCGACCAATTTTATTTGTTGATAGATAAATGTATTAAGTTTTAATTTAACGAGCCAGAAAGCCAAAATACATCCTCTAACCGGTTTCGAAAACTCGTCTATGGAAAGGGTGTACGTTTAAAAATGTACAAATAGATTATTGAGGCGGAGAAATTAAAGCATTTATATGAAAGTCAATCGTGCAGTATCGGGGTCTGAGTAGCGGTTTTTCTCCCCGCGTCCTACTCCGTTATAACGTAATATGCACTTTACATTTTATAATGATACTTCATATCGCCTTATATACACCGTTTTTCTCACCCGTACATATCGTATAAACAATTTTAGTGTCAAAATAATCCTTTACAATGTATACAATTTTTTTTACAAAATTCGCGTATAGTGACATAAAAAATTGTTATGGCAAAAAATATTTGTGTTAAACATGTCATGCGAAGGTTTTATATGAAAACTAGGGTCCCCCCGCGACTTCACTCGCGTGGTATGTTGATAAAACGTAACCTATATGTTATTCCATACCACCTTCCCTCTGTCAAATTTCATTGAGATCCATTCAGACAAACATACGTCCATACAACTTTCAAATTTATAATTACCTTTTGTATGTATGAAAAAATTATCGAAATCGTTTGACACAGTCTGGAGATATGAAGTTATTTTTTTTCGAATTTTCGTAATATTTCAAAAAATTTAAACAAATTCTTCAAAATTGTTATTATGTTATTCCAAAGTCTAAGCTACATATATAACTGTAAAGTTTCATCTAAATCCGTTCAGTAGTTTTTGCGTGAAGGAGTAACAAACACACTAACACACATCCTTACAAACTT
>DWJZ01000842.1:0-27554 GCA_018249125.1 Asbolis capucinus | reverse complement strand
AACTTTTAACCGATAAGTAAAAGAGGTTATGTATTCAACATGTATATATGTGATGTTATTAGAAATGTAAATTTTTTTTCATTGTGTTAATCTAATGAGGCCTCCCAAGCAAATATACAAAATTTTATTCATCTATGTATGTATATATGTATGTTTGTCTACGCATATCTGAAACGACTGATGGATTTTTAAACCTTTTATTAACGAACTGAACTCGTCATGACGTGTTCCTGAAACAGACACTAGCCTTTCTTCGCCTGTCTGTGGTATCGAAATCTATACGAATCTTAATGGTGTATGGTATGCGACATAATCTCGGCCGGCCCGCCTGTTATTTTTATCGGCGGCCATATATTTGACACGCGCGCCGCAGCGTCCAATTGAGCTATGTGAACTATTCCGAGGGTTGTCCAGATTTAAGTGAACGAATCTAATGAATTGTGAACCATTTTTGTTGATACAGATCTTTTTATAGGTTAAGATAGCAAAGTTATGTTAGTTTTTTTCTGTGTTTTTATGGTTAACGTATCTGTCTTTTTATTTATAGTTCTGCGGTATTATTAATGAGAAAGTTTGCGAGGATGGATGAATGTTTTTTATTGTTTTACTCAGAACATATGGGCGTTATTAACTTCTCGTCCGGGGGTCACCCGGGGTGTTAGCAAGCTAAATATTTTCCTGTATTCAAGGCACAATATGTAAAATATGATTTTATTTTATATTTCAAATAGAATCGCAGGATTCCGTTACTATACATTGTAATCCAGTAAAATAACCGTGATACCGAAATTTATATTGTAAGTCGACGAAAAAACTATTTACTCGAAGCGCTACCAGCTTTAATACAAGTTAAAGCTTTGTTATGCTTGATGATGACGTTTAAATTCAGATTATTTGTAAGATTTTTTTAATGAATACTTTTCAGGTGCGACTGAGAGGTAATTCCTCTCATTTAATTTACCTTTAGATGATCACGTCACGGAAGGATGCAGGTGTTATTGCATATATTTTTTAAAGGATAGAGTTTTAATAATATCGCTTAAAATTGGTTTTTATTATTCTTGGTTTTATCATCAATAAAAAAAAATCGTACTTCCTAGTAATATTATAAACGCGAAATTTTGTAAGCATAGATGAATGTATGAATGTTTGTTACTTTATCACGAACAAACTACTTGACGGATTTGGATGAAACTTTACAGTTATATAGGTTATATATCAGAATAACATTTAGAATACAATTTGTAATGATTTTATGTAATTTTGGTCATAATATAAGGATACATGTCAATTAAGTCCCCCTGGCGTACGCTACCTAAACTATTGGAGTTACACAATGATGATGTACAGTAGAAATGTTTGTCTCGAGCAGTCCTAAATAAATGTCCGCGACAGCATATATCTACCTTATATTTGGAAATAACTATGTGAACCATAATTCTAATTAAATCGGATACTATTTTACAATACACATTTTGGTATATAGGAATATTTATAGGAACGGACCGGAATGAAATTATGAACATGACGCGAGCGAAGCCGCGGGCGTGTCCTAGTTATTTATATAGCTGAAATTTATAAAAACACCATTTTCCTATCTTTGTCTTTTACAATATCAAAGAAGTTTTACTTCTCTTCAACAGCTTGTAAAGGTTACAGGTATACATATCTTTTTAAAGAGCATTCCTGTTAGGACACACCACCGAGATATTGTTGCATAAACGGAAGAAACGAAACAAATTGTAAATTGATTCTACCAGCTTTTTCCCGCGACCACGTCCGTGGGATACAGTCTTATCTTCCTTCTTATTCCTCCTCTTCCCCTTTTTCCTCTCTTCCCCAGTCTCCCCTGCCTACGTTAACACCATCTAACGCATGATTACAAAGTTATACCTCTGACAGTGAAAAACTTCCATACAAACTCATCCCCTCCAAGTGAAAATATCCTAATTAACTGTAACAGAAAGGTGTTAACGTAATTATAGTTCGTTTTTCTCATTCGTACATAACATCACAAACGATCGCAGTAACTGTTTTATGTTAAAAAAAAATAACACCCCACCAGTACAACTTAGGTCACATTGGCACCTCGAATTTAAATCTAAACTTATATTTAAAAAAAAAAATTTTTTGCCAATATGTATAATGGTATCTTGGAAGTAACATAAGTTATATTGTATATTCTGAAAAATTAATATATTTTTTCTGATAACTAGTTCTAAGGGAAGCGAGGGCGGTTACTAACATACAATTAAAAAAATATAAAATTTCAGTTTTTCGATCCCTGAATCAGTTCAGCGAGTTGGATGCAGGTCGTACAAATTCGCAATGAGAACTGTAAATGAACGATAAACAGAGTAGAGTCTATACACAGAGTATATTTGAACACTATCATACACCCCCATCACTAGCAGTTTGAATTTCGAAGCGTGCGGCACAGAGTAATTTATATTCCGGGTATCAGAAATAATGATTTCGTTTTGATGGTATTACCAATTATATATGTACTCCTGTTAAATTTTGTATGTGTTTAATAGTATTACAACACACATAACTTTTTTAATTAGTTAATAAATGCATACCATGTTGACTGCGTCCATTTAATGAAGACGTCAGAGCAGATGTTGCCAATTGGAGCTAATTCAGTGGAGCTGATGAACGGTCTACGGAGGCCCCATGAATTAAGAATGCAATGCGAACGTAATTAACAACTTCTTATCTTTTAGCTCAGTTAATAAAATGAAAACTTTTTTTTTATAAAAACCCGTAGTCTTAGAATTAATTGTGTAGCCAAAGGAAGATCATCCTGTAGGCGAGCGATAGTGTTGACTGATCATGTGAGCGGTATAAAACATCGATAGCGTGATTCAGGTCTCTGACGTCATCGTGATGTATGTCCGATGTCGCCACATGTTGAATTATAATTTAATTAAAACCAGAGATCATGTCAGCGGTTGAAATACACTTAATTAAATTTGAAAACAAATTGTCATTAACAGTGTAAAAATTACCAAACGTCAGTGTGTATCAAATACATGGCAATTTGCGTAATGTTTTCAATTAATTATTTAATGTATTTATGTATATGTAGAATTACGTGGAAACTTTAAGTGAGTGAAATTTCACAGTCTTCTGTCCGCGTAATATTTGGTAAAAATATATAGATAAGGATAAATTGTAGAAATCAATACTTTTGTAAATTAGTCCAGCTGATCCTTCGCTATATTTGGTGATATACTACTACGATTTATCAGTTTTTTTTTTAAATGTAATAATATACATATATGTTTCAAACTCATTAATGTGTCATATCGTCTTACCCATGCCATGAATAGTAAAAAATGATATATCACGGTAAGAAGCAGGAATACCACACCCAAGGTCGAGGGTTTGATTCCCATCCAGGTCAAACTTGTCTGTGATGAGATGAAATGTGTGTAAATATCTGTAAAAGTATGTATTTAAAAATATATATCTATGTTTATCAGTTATCTGATCAGTATAGTACAAGCAAACACTTAGTTTGGGCTCAGATGGCCGTGTGTTTTCCAAAGATATTTATTATTATTTATTTTTAAAGGAAGCGCGGTCTGGTTACCCTTTTAAAGTGGCATAATATATTATTCATTAGAAAAATAGAGTATGTATAAGTACAAATATGTGATGTTTTTATTAAAACAACATATATTAGGCGCACAGAGAAGGGGGGACTCTCCTACTATCGGTCTCCTTAAACTATCCAGGAGAGATCTCAAACCTTGTGATCGAGGTAATTAAGTTTTTGTAAACTATTTTCATTTTCACCCTTCACCATAAAAATATCTTCACAGCTCGTCTTTTGACAGCAAATCCTCGCTTTAATCCAGATTATTTTATATATTAGCTTACAAATGTCCAGTTTAACTTAGAGCCACGGGGGATCTGTCTGGATTTGTACCGAACGGGTGTCCTTGACAAGATCCTCTAATCCTCGGATCCTGCTGGGCTTGACCAACGCGTCTCATAAGCTACGAGGAGCTACTGAACTAATATTGACCAGCGACACATGTTTTTTTGCCATGTTCAATTTTTACCAATTATCCCGCGGGAATAAAATTATTTTCGAGATAACAAGCATCGTAAAATTAAACCCGCTGTATTATATATCATTGTTGGATGATTATTTATAATTATGCGCAATTTCATCTAAATTAGTTTAGTGGTTTCAGAGTTGCTATACAAGGTTTAACCGGTTATCTAGTGGGAATAAAGCCGTTTTTTTTTCGGAAAAAACGAAAAACTTACTTATCCGGACAGGATTTTGTGTTCAATTTCTATAGGAGGTGACATCTAGGATTCTTGATCGAAGATCAGGTGGGATTGTTGTCAGGATATATTATGTACATATTGGTAGAAAAACAGGTACATCTTTTATCGCGCATTCTTTATAGAAACAACACTCTTTATAAAATATAATCTGATTTTGTAAGAATAATAAATAAAATAAAACGTGAGAAACTCTTCAACCAACAAGCTTTATCAGCTCTTCCAAAAACCTCGTTGTTATCCCGCGGGAATATTGTGTTCAACAAGGAACGATAACGAATTATTAATTTGTTAAAAAAATGTTTTTATTTTTTGTTTGAGATTAATGAATTATATTTAGATTTTCTTACTTTTAATGTACTTCAAAGGCCTCTCATTATATAAACACTAGGGCCCGCCCGCGGTTTCGTTCGCTTGATATGTTTATAGAAGTAGCTGATGTGTCTAGACTACAATATTTGTGTTAAATTTCAATAAGCCCCGGTCAGTAATTTTAGCGTGAAAGCGGAACAAATACCTGTCCATCCATCCTTACATATTTTCGTATTTAAAATTTTAATAGGATTAGTTTCTTTCCGCGGCTTCGCCTACCTTATAGCTTCATCGATGAAAATTGGCCTGTGTTATTTCAGTCCATAATATCTGTGCCAAATTTCATTCGGATCTGTTTAGTACTTTTTGCATGAACAAATATCCATCTATTCATCCATGCAGCCATCCATCCATGCGGCCATCCATCCAACCAACAAAAAACTAATTAAAAGTAAGCTGAGACTTTGGTTACAACAAAAATGTTTTATTCAGTTAAGGAATTCTTGGACAATAAAAATTTATTAATATATTTATAAATTGTAACATTGACTTATTTAATGTTATTAAATTAATTAAATGATGGAAAAATTTTACATTTTTATTTGATACTAGCTGCACACAACTCATCAACAATGTGTCCGATCGCTCTCACTTTAATACGAAAACCTTTTCCAGAGAATTCTGAACAAACTTGCTAAAGACACCTGTGTTCTATCTCCAACCATTTCAGAGTGTATAAAGGACAAACACACAAACATATATATATATATATATATACATCTTTTTTAAATGTTTGTTTTTATATGACACGAGCTCATTACAGTATTCCACGATAGCAGCAATTCGAGTTCTCTCACAATAATTTGTTTCATTATGTAACACAGTTATGAAACTGAAGGTTTTCACAAATTCAAACGTATTTATTCATGTGGATGTAAATAATGCGATTACAATATTCTGTGCCTCTGCCATTTAAATGGAACAAGAAATTATGAATAGAACTCCTCAGCCAGATTAATAAGGAATCTTTAAATGTAACTTGGTTAAATTGAAAATGTGTATCGCTTTGCTTTCCGCTCAGCTTTGGTTTATGGTGTTTTTCTGTGGTTTGTTGTTTCTGTGGTTGTTTTTCTTGTAAATACAATGAAATTTTTCTTCACTTTTTAATATCTTTTAAATACCTATCATAAGTTATTGATTTTAATTATTAATAATTTTTTTAGTTATTGTTGCCCTGAGAGCTTGATGGTTACTTAAAATCCCTCCTTAGTATGGAATATGTATACAAACTGAACTAATTAACTATTTAAAAAAACCGTTAACGATTTTGCGTGTACATATATTGACAAATCTAAACTGTCGTTAAGTGAGATTTTTTCCTCGGTTGTTGCGCTGTATCATTTAAGACTTTATCACCACTTACCATCAAGTGGATTTGAAATCAAGCATCAGCTTATAACATGTAAATCAGGGTTTATTAAAATACAAGCAAATACATAATATTTCATAACAGTATTGTTAATCGTTGAGGAGTTCCTTTGACTTGAGGCAATCTTGATATTAGTTCATACTTATATTTATAGTAGAAAACATCGTCATCAGGACGGAAGATTTATGCAAAATGACAGTCTGTAGTGTAGAGGAAGTGGGTCTAATTGTGCTTGTAAGATTTGATCCGAACAAATTAACAAATATATTAACATACTAATATACAAACATACACCGCAAGTTGAATGTAAGCTTGTAAGTCAATAGGTAGGTAGTTGACAGTAGGTAGGTACGTGTGTATATGTAATCCTGTATTAAAGTGGATACACAACCGGTTATTATATAAGTAATCCTTGTTCCTATCTAAATTCCTTGGTCATGTGTTTTGAATAGTTCTACAAGCAAGTCACGTATTAAAGTTTTGTACTTTGTCATTGTATACCAAACCCCATGCGGTACGACGCTATCAAATGATACAATGCTCTCTCTCTCTCTCTCGTTTCTGTCTCTTTCTCGCGTCCAAAGTGTAAGTAGTTATAATGAGATCACGCAGTCCATTACGAGTCTTGTACAGATCAATGGATCCAGGAATGTATTTCTCTGAGATAAGTAAATATATTTTAAGGACATTTAAGAATATCATTTCATTAAATGTTCGTAATTCGATTTTGTATCTTATCTCAGTAGATAATGATATTTTCTTCGCTGAGCAACGACAAATTTAATGACAAATGAAAAATAATGACTAACGTATATTGTAGATATCAAAATGAAATATGTATATGTTTTGACTTTGACTTTAAAATCAATTTTTTCCCCTAATCCGCATAGGACTCTACCAATTCGCATTGGAGCAGCGTGGTAGCTTGCTCTAGTCCTCCTTTGTTACGACAAGATCATGCTCAGTAGTTAGCCATTAATGGACTGAAGTGAGCCAGACTAAACCGTACGGGAGGTGCTGGTGACAAAGAAATAGATTATACCAGGGATGAGCAACCCGTGGCTTGCCGGCCCCATGCGGCCCTTTGAGCATTTTCAAATTAGAATTTTAGGCTTAGAAGGTCAAGCACTGTGTCAAAGCTTAAAATGATACAATATAAAATAGCATTATGATACAATAATTTAGCAAACATGTAACAACTTCACATATAGGAACTCTAAAACGTTAAGTAGATTTCATTAAATATAAATAATGCTAATCTATGTGCGGCCCTGTATCAAAATTCAAATTTAAAATCCGCACTTTAATTCAAAAGGTTGCTCACCCCTGCATTATAGTATTTGTATATTAGGCCTTACTCAACCTTCATTCAGACGTTTTTAAAAAGATGTGAAGAATAGCCTCATCATCCATCAGCTCTTCCAAATACCCATTACACAATGGCAGTTGGATGTTGAGGCTAATGTGAACTTTAGACCTAAGACCGTTTTTGTGGGAATACAACGAGCAAACCAGCTGGATGATAAGTTGTCGCGAGATATATATCGTTGGCGCCTGTGGTAGTGCAGAATTATAATTTTTCAATATAGGCTCTCAACCTTTCCTTCACCGAAGCGATAGTCAACTTTTGGTACGCAAGTAACTTTGAAAATTAAAGAAATTAAATTAGAAATGTAATTCTATTAGAGATATTACTTGGTGTAACTTCGATCCGGAATAAATGTAAACAAAATAAAAAATCTTTTGTAGGGTTTTTACTCACTTATATGAATGAGGTTTTATCCACTAAACTACTCACAATATTTTTGAAAATTAGTTATTAAATCAATTATTAATCAAACAACAAGTACAAACTACAAATAAATATAGTTATTCCAGTCGCACAACAATATTACAATACGTAACATTATTCACAAATTCATACTCTGGCATCCTTAACTTCATGAAGGAATTGACAACCTTTCAAGTTAGTGCAGGTTGCTAGGCAACGGTGTGTTATTAAAACATTCCAGATCGAATTTGCACCAAGTATAGAAGCAAGAGGCAGTCATTGCTGTATATTTGAAATATTCAACCTTACTCTCCAATCCTTTGTTTTCTTTACTTTCTATCAATTAGTGCTTGACCACCACCATCTGGTGGTAAGCGGCGAAGTGGTCTTAGATGGTAAAGCGCACTAATTTAGTAATAGCCTATTCGCTTTTGACTTGGAGACACTTAAATTGTAATCAAACAGAAACACTGGCGCTGCAACTTATTCCAGTCCTTGTTGTTGTCCTCTGCGATCTGGACCAATCTATCGTACCAAGAGACCAAGCTATGAATCCATGAATCCTACTAGCTGAGTGATTTCGGAATAAATGTTTTCTCTTGAAGACACTAACAAACATGATTACAGTGCTTTTAGCTGAGATATAGGGTTGAGAGCTGGCTTAATTAATTTATACTGAGATATGCCGTCCTTGTTTTGATAATATCATTGTGAAAGGACTTTTACTTATAAATAAACTAGCTGACGCTGCAAACGATGTTTTGTCATATAAATTATTTCTATAATTCCTAATGAATAAATTACTAAAAGTACTGTTAAAAATAGGGGTTGGTGTTATGAGATTGAAAATTTGGGGTTGTATTTATTTTTTGATGCCACATAAAAAAAAATAAAAAACATGTCCAAAAATTTAAAAAATGTGTTAGGGGTGTACAACCCTTATCACTTGCAGGTATGAAAAGTTGGTATTAGCAGATTCTCAGACCTACTGAATATGCAAAAAAATCATAAAAATCGGTCAAGCCGGTTCGGCGGAGTATAGTAACTAACATTATGACACGAGAATTTTAAATATGTATAAAATAAATATCTTTGGACAACTCACATACGGCCATCTGACCCCAAGCTAAGCGTTAGCTTGTACTATGGTGATCAGACAACTGATAAACATACATATATATTTTTAAATACACACTTATACAAATATTCATACCGAGACACACAGAACAAACATTCCTGTTCATCACAGGAAAGTTTGACCTGGGTGGGAATCGAACCCACCTTGAGCTTAGCAGTCAGGTTCGCCAACTAGACCCACCGGCCTGTCAAAATCCATTTATCGCTCAAGGTTAGCGGTTTAGCTCCTCACCACTCAGGTTCCACTTTGGCTGTATATCACGCACCTGCGCGTTTTAGCAATTGCGGAAATTATTACAAGTGTGGTTTCATGGGTGTTAGGGC
This sequence comes from Asbolis capucinus, assembly GCA_018249125.1. Taxonomy (NCBI): domain Eukaryota; kingdom Metazoa; phylum Arthropoda; class Insecta; order Lepidoptera; family Hesperiidae; genus Asbolis; species Asbolis capucinus. The sequence goes on along the minus strand of DWJZ01000842.1, from coordinate 18,276 downwards.
GTAAGACTCATCGTGTCTTATGGGTAATGCTGATTTATGTTACACATTTGGGTCGCGGAGATCAGGTCTGTTATGTTCCCAAGTTATCGATGACTCCCATGTATAAGGGTCATAGTGAAAAATCATAACAATTCAACACATGCTTTCAATTCCAAAGCTCTCATTTTTAAATTGATATTTTGTACTACAACTGAAGCTTATGAAACTTTTCATTTTTACTATTTAACTTTCAGTGCATGTCCGTTTATTGTAAAAGGAAGTATTTAAAAGTAATAGTGCTGACATGACATTGGCCTTTAACCATTTTTGGAGAGTGCGCAGGAATTACACGACGTTATTCCTGCAACCCCTTTCTACCATCCTACGACACGACGCACCCTGGGTATCCATACCGTGGATATCCCTCCGGTACGGACGACAGGCTTTGTCGCGTCCTTTGTATGGCGTACCGCAAAGGATTGGAATAAATTTCCTGCGTCTGTGTTTCAGCTAACGTCTAATGTAGGCGTCTTCAAGACAGGAGTGAATAGACTTTTTCTAAGTTAATGCGCTTTACCATCTAAGACTACAGCGCCTTACCATCAGGTGGGACTGTAGTCAAGTATTAATTTAAATATGTAAAAAAAAAGAAATCAATCCCGCCATTGTTATTTCATGTGAACTATACCAAGGTGACAATGACTAAAGTACAGAAGACAGTTCTAAACATCTTCTAACACCCGGTATCATTATTCCACGAAAAGTATATTTTCATAGTTACTTTCCTCAGTTGAAAATTTTCTATAATAATCCTAATTTGAAACTCAAAGGATGTTTGGACTTTGACTGAATCCGTTGAATGGCCCGACGGTAAGCTGCCTTTGCTGCATTTGATATTTCTTCGGATTTAACCTCGGAGATCGCTTTCACATGAATCATATTGGAATATCATATTGGAAGGACCTTGATACTCTGTTCTATGATTTTTGAATTGATATCTTCAGAATATGGAGTGTGAGGTTTCTTTCTATCAATTTCTACAAGCTTTTATTTAACTTCCAGTGATTGTACATTAGTATGTTAATATATTTGTTTGTCACGGGTCAAATCTTGGCAAGCTTAATAAAACCCACTTCCTCTAACACTATAGAGCCGAAATTTTGCATAAGACTTCCATCCTGATGACATTGCATCTGTATGGAAAGCTTGACTTGACACTACGTTCAGGATTGGCTCCAGACAAAGGAATTCCTCACCGGTTATCAATACAGTTAGGAAATTTTGTGTTTTTTTGTATTATGGATCTACATACATATATTTAAAACTTGTATTTTTAAATATTTTTTATTAATCTTGTTTGTTATTTTGTTTCGTTGTGATACTGATACTTATGATCAATATTTGCTTTTCTGCTCGGAAGCACATTCATTTCGATTAGTATCGTTAGGTAGCAATCGTCAAGACATGTCATGCTTGCGAGTGGCATAATAGCCCTCGACTATTCTGCACTGGAGCAGCGTGTTGCGAGCGGTCTTAGGACTCCTTAGTTCCGAGGAGAGACACGTGCTCAAAAATAGATCATTATTAGTTTGAAGGGAAATATGTGCTTCAGTACATTTTAACCTGATGGTAAACCTGATTTCAACCCATCGATGCTGCACTACTGATCACGGTTTCCTCCGCGTTCTGAGGAGGCCTAGAGCATACTGTACCACTCTATTCCAATAGTTTGATGAATGCTAAACATTATAAAAGCTTTTGACGAGTCCTAAAGCTCCATTTTACTCTCTGATATCGAAAAGTTATCAGCAAACAAATCCTTGTATTTTTTATTTTATTTATTACGAGCATTTTCCCGCGGCTACGTTGTGGAACATTTTTCAAAAACATTTGAATTTTTTTTTATCAAACGATCCAATACATTTTTTTACAATTCAAGATGTTATATTTCATCATGACGAATATCTATACCAAATTTCGTCCCCTATTTAAATTCCTTCTAAAGTTTTTTCGCGATTACATGTAACCTTTCTCAAGTTCTAGTCTATCTCTGTAGCTTTCACTTTAACTTTCATCAAAATCGGTTCGTTGGTTTGGGCGTGAAAGTGCGACAGACACAGTATTTTCACATTTATAATATTAATAATAATTTATTCATTAGCCATAGCCAATTACAATAATAAAATTCAAAGAGAATAAACTTAGGCACTTACTTACTTAGAATTTAAGTAAAAATTAACGACTCTCATTTTGATTTATTTATTTAGTTTGTAATAGTACTTATTTTAATTAAATTTTATTTCATTTGTAAACCTGTAAATACTATCAGATATTAATATCTGGAACAAATAAATAGCCTAACGTAAAATTATGGAAATTATAACACACTTAAAAATAATGAGTACTTAAAATTTATTAACACAGTGCTCAAGTGGCATTAAATATGAAACAGCTCTTGAATCGTACAGCGAAGGTACTTGTACAGCTCCTTTCAATAGAAATTAGCAAACAAAAATGGTTTGTGTACATAGTAAACAATTATGACTAACAAAGAATTACCCCAAATTGGCAATTAGAGATGAGAATTTCAAGGTTTATTTTTTAAATTAAACATGTCCGAGGTCACGGCTGTGCTCCTGCCTTGCCAAGACAAGCAAAAGAGCGAGAATTGTATAATAATTTCTTGATGCAATTCGGACTATTTTCGACTCCCTGTAACTTTTTTGTGGAACAGTCTAGAAATCTAATTTACAAAATTAGACGTGCGCGAGTTTTAAACCCTTCCTGGGACTAGTGGAAGGTTATTAATTAAATACGCATTATTACCACATGACACGACAGAGAAGAGGATCATCAAAATTGTTACACCCAATAAAAAATACGCGATAACACACACAAAAAATATACACTCAAATTGAGAATCTCTTTGTTTAAAATTCGGTTAAACATATGAGCGGTTGTCAGTTTCTATTGAAAGACGGTATAAGTATCGGCACGAGTCGCCGAGTGTTTCTCGACGGGGTCAACAAACGTAACGGTGTGATGCTGAGCCACTCGAGATACCATCTCGAGTGCACGCCGCCGGCCTCTTGTCAGGATACTCGCTGGTTTCATTTAATGACTGTCGTGTCTACCTGTAGACTGGGTTAGTTGTAATTGCCCACTAATGAGCCCGGGTCTCGGTCATGTCTAAGTCTGCCACGCTGGTTCAGTGTGGATTGGTAGGTAACCCAAGTGTCGGACTTTTATATGCTGTACGAAGGACTTTGACAAAGAGTGTTTGGATATCTAATAGAGTATACCCGGCATTTCATGCACACCTTTCCTATATAGTCGGAATTACATGAATATGCATTTTTTCGAATACCTTGAACCAAAAGACTTGATTTATAATATTTGGTGTAGGTGAAGATATAGTTTTCAAAGCAAAATAACTTAGTCGCCTGCCGAGTTTGCCAAAGTGAAGATTGGTCTAAACTAATATCAATTTATACGGATCTGAGACGTAGCACTTCGATATTGAGCTAATGTACAAGCTCAAGGCTGTGCAGCGGACTGGAGTGGGCTATGCTCGGTATTTCTCTACGAGATCGGGTCAGAGACGATGAGATCGGTAGACGAACAAAGTTAACCGACATAGCTAAGAGAATTAGCTGACTGAAGTAGCAATGGGGTGACCTCATAGTTCAAGGAATCGATAACCGTTGGGGAAGAAAGGTCTCCAAATGGAGGACCTCGTCTCTAAAAAAAGAGCTCAAATCTCCCTGATCTGGTGAACAGATGACTTGAAGACAGCATGTACTGGATAAATAAAACGCAGGATCGTTCAGGGTCTCCAATCAGGAGAGGCTGATGGATGGGTAAAGTAAGCCATTTCCAGTACACACTTATATGTATGTATCAATAACAGAGGACAGAAATTATTTAGCATAACAATACCAGATCAGAACTGATAGTTCGGCGTTCAGTTCCACTAACAATAGTAATAATTATTACAGATGCATATCCTGATGAAACGAAATAGCCAAAGGGAATAATGCAGCTCGAATATGGCCAAATAGCGAACGGCTTCGATGTAGCCGAGCGTATTAATGGTAATGGATCCTAAGCTAAATTATATCAGTAGTCAAAATGCCGCCATCATACAGTCAGTATGGAGCACACGATCAGTTACGTGTGTACAGTGTCGCTTCAGTCTGTCAATCCAATATCGCACATAATGATGACTTTGATAAATTGTGCAATCCCCCGTCTTACAACATCAGCCTCGATCACCATAATCATCCAGATTTAAGTTTAGTGCTGCACCATCAATCTTGCTCATCATCTTCAGTGACCCAAATTGTCTATGTATTGGCGGCCTTATTTCAGCGGTACGCTGTTGCAATAATTAAATGCTTTCGAGATTTGTGTACGGATGTTATTCGAATTGGAGAAAGAAAGGAAGAAAAGACCCTTACGTGTTCTGGGTATTGATGAATAGAATTTCGTTTATGCTCGAATTTTCTCTTAAGATATCCCTATAACTCCTATAAGTATTGTGATTGGGCTATTCGTGATTTTTGTTAATACATATCTGTTTATTGATGGGAAAGTAACTGACTGAGACAGTACTCTTGTAAGGTTTTTTTATGCAAGTCGCTGATTTACGAAGCTATGAGCCGCATAATGAAATAAGGTACATGAAAATGAGGACTTTAGAAACATCACCAATCCGTTTATAGGTCAGAAAGAAAGTACTGGTCCCCAAGTCACGAAGTAGCTAGATAGCAGGCACGCTTCAAAGAAAGATGACGATAGCATAATAAAAATATAGATCATACAATTCCTACCCGAACTCGTACCAGCCTGTGGTATCACTTACCTTGCTGCTGGCGCCTCTTACGACTCCCTGGTCCTGACCACATGATATTTGGGTCATAACTTCACCTCGATGCAGCAATCTTCTTGGATTGTTATTTGTATTTTTAATTTATGTATAATTATCAAGTTCTTAATTACAACTCCTTTGTTCAGAAACTATAAGTACGGGCTCGGTATGAGGTGAAATATGACACTAAGAATGCACGGGCTCTATACACGAACAAAGGGTATTATTATTGCTATTAGGATAAGCTTTCCGCAAGCAATTCTCTTAAAAATGATGCTACTTTTATTAAATTAATTCAAAACAAAATATAAATATCTTTGGACAGCTCACACACGGCCATCTGACCTCAAACTAAGCGGCAGCTGGTGCTGTGGTGATCAGACAACTGATAAACATACATATATACTTTTAAACAAATACTTAAATAGAAATTTCTATTACACACCCAAACACACCGAACAAACATTTCTGTTCATCACAGAAAAGTTTGACCTGGGTGGGAATCGAACCCACGACCTCCGGTGTAGCCGTCAGGTTCACTAACCACTAGACCAACCGGCCTGTCAGTCATATAATGTTGTAAAATTTGATAAAGATAAATAAGTGGTTGTAGCTTTCTTTACAGCTTGATGAACGAGATGGTGAAATTTATGTTGGTGATGGTGGAGGGCGGTCTTACTATAAGGCTTTTTTCGTCGGTCATTCCAAAGTACGTCAAAAGCATTTTTTTATTTTGAATATCTTACTACGATTTTTCGTCATATTCATTACGCAGTCTAGCACGTCTTAAATCTTTAATCCCAAGAGCGCACCATATACTTAGAAAAAATCATTATTTTCTCTAGAGATTTATATTTTATTTCATTACCCTTAAGGGCCATAATATATTTGTGTGATTTGTGTGATAAAGGAGTAATAGATAAAAATTAATTTGGTGATAAAACTGAATGAAATATGACTCCGCATACGTTGGGAAGTAGGTCAAGCAGGAGCACTGTGGAACCAGGAACCCTTTGAAGTTGTAGTTATGCGGAGGAATCAACAGATATAAGATAACTTGTAACGACGCACGCTTTGAGTTCTTTTTAGCGGCAAATTACCTTAAGTTAAACGTTACTAAAATATTCTACACTTCGTGAAAACGGAGAAACATCTATATTGTTAAACGTTGAGACGTTTAGCAGAATAAATATCCCATGCTGTGGCTTTAGAGAAGGAAACTCCTCGTGAAAAACGCCTATAGTAAAAGTGCATTGTCATCGCTTGAAAACAGTATGAAAAATTTAAACTCCGTTAAGAGTAAGTACTCCTAATTTACTTACTAGATGTGACACGAATAAATTAACAAATGTTGCGACTTTAAGAAATCCTACTGAAAGATATTAGCTATTCGATCCCTGGTCAAGTTAATTTTTTAAAGCGTTATATGTTTTTTTTTGTAATTTAAACATGACGAAAATCCTCCCTACAGTTCTGTTATTTTTTTAGATAATTCATTCTTATTCTCGCTTAGCAATTATACTTTCATCAGCACGTCTTAACATTAGGGCAATAAGACAGACTTTGTGGTAATCTGAACATTTTGAGATCTCAGCAGCTCTAAGACATTTATCATCCTTAGAAATTCAGAACAGATATTTGCAGGTCTGGTTTTACAACCAGCGGTGCCACAAACTTCTGAATATTAAATTCCTAGCTTTGTAGATGTTCTGCTTCTTAATTAGGATTGCATTGAAGTAGAATTCCAGAATTAATTATATAATTATCTTTAAAGAACTTACCATTTCGATCCAAATTTAGATTTCATGTTTATTTTATAAGATAGCGGCACCAAACTAACAAATTAGTCTTGCTGTGTAGTTCCCTGTGTATTTCCGTGAAGTTCCCAGAACATGGTGAAATGCTTTGTACATCGTATAGGTTGATACAGTTTTTCAGCAGCAGCCTTCTATAACTTAAAATTCCTAGTTACTTTACCGCCACGTTGCGCACCTTTGCTGATACGTGGAAATTTGATAGGTAGTTCTTACAACATAATTTTTGATTTAAAATTCAGGAACGCTGTGTTCAGCAAAATATACTGCTAAGCAATGTTTTGCTGTATCGTCATTATGAAATTCAATTAGTTAAGTCTGCAAACGAGGTCTCAAGGCCAATAAATAAACAGGCAATTGGAACTAGGCCAGAGTAGGTGCCGAGGGACCACATACAGACTGGACTCATTGATTGTGACCTGAATAATGATCATCCTGCGCCACTGTTGCGCTTTAGTTTCGAATTGGATGCAAAATGCAGAATATTAAATGACCTGTTGCGCAACAATTACATTTAGACCAAATTTCCCAGGATGATTGTAGAGCAGGCACTAAAAGACGTGGAATCTCTTGCAAAGCGGTCCTTATACCTGATTTAAATCTTGTTTGGCAAGAAAGGAAAAGAAGCATGTTGATTGGGCGCTTCCTTCTTAATCAACAATGTTGCTTTCACGTAGGCGTTGGGGACCATTTACATTGCCTGTCCGCTTCTTTATCAGCAGTTTTTACACAAAATAATGCTTTTACAAAACTTAGCTCAAATGAAATATTAAATAAAGGCACATTTTAATTTATTACAGTTAACCCAGTGAGAATATTGAAAAGTTTGTGCTTGTTAGATCCAGTATTGAGAGAGTATCTAATGTAATTGATAAATTCTTTTCTTAGATGCTTAAAAAATACACATTTGAAATGTATATTACTCCAAAGGGCTAAGGAACTCATTTAGGAAGAAATTTATTGAACATACTTCTGCTTACGGCTTATCAGAAAAGAGAGTTAAAGAAAAGTGAGATGAGGACCAACTCCAGCGTCTGTAGGATTAAAGGTCAATTACTGCAGATAAACTTCTATAGAAGTAATTGTTGGAAGTTTACGAGAGCGGCCACACCTTATCACCGAGGTTGTTAGGCTATATTTTGAAGTGTTACTCAATCCTATCCAGTTTTGATAAAATCTTGAGTCATTCAACGAGCGTGTTCGCGGTAGACTACATCAGAAGTTTAAAGCAGTAAGTTTAAGCGGTAGTTTTGTTTGATGAAGGGCTCGATAAAAACTTGTTTCTGATATTTGTTTCCCGAACACCTGTCCCTCTCGCATCACGCGCAGATGTTGTTCCTTACTGCTTGCGCATTGTGTACGAACAGGTTTTGTAATGCATAACTAAATAGTATACAAACAGCTATGAGAATTTACTTCCTAAAAAGCAATAGGTAGACTTTTTGAAGAGTGAACTTATTAAAAAATAATTGGCTTCTGAATTAAAAAAAAAAATAGTCCGTTTTGTTGTTGTCAAAGATATATATTCCATATACAATTTTACCGTAATTATTGTTGTTTCCATTAAGCTCTGCAAACCCTTTTTTACATTAAATAAGTTCATGCTTGACTTCCCACCTGAAGGTAAGTGGCTATTCTAACCTATTCTTGTTTCAGTTGGCTTGTGATTCAGATCATTTTCGTAGCTAACAAAGTATCAGTATTTGATATTTCTTGCAATGACGACAGCAACTGTTTACTATTATGTAACTGGCTTACTTTGTCGGTTATTTCAATATGAAAAAAAATAAAAAACTAAATCCAATCGGGTGCAGTTCAATCGTGTTCCATATTTAAATAAACAACATTACATATTCAAGGCTGGTGCATCGTGAACACGCGGGCTCGACGGTCGCTCGTGTAATTATTGTGGACGCGTCGTGATTATCATTTTATCATGTTTATTCATCATTATTATATATCGTCATCATTGTTATTGTTATTATTTTCTCCAGTTTCCTTTCCATAAACTTGTTCTGTAATTAATTTTTTGTGGTTGGAATTAATTATCTATGACGTGATTATGGTAAAAGCAACTTCACTGTTTTTCGTAATGCATCACAACTGAAATAATTATTCCTAGTCTGCTCTGCTCATCTAGTTAAGTTTACGGTATGTTTTTAGGGTTAAACACCTTAAAATTAAGAAAAAAAAATCCTTATTGGGTCCCCTTACTTCCCCCTGAAATATAGTCTATGTCACTCAGAGATATTGTAGTTTTCTAATGGTATAAGAATTTGGGAAGTTCCATTCGTTTCTAAGTTTATTTGTTGGAAACAAACAAAAAGATCTTTCTTTTTTCAAATAATAGTGTAGATTATATATAAAACTTCTTTATTTAAAGCTGCTATTAGATTAAAAACGGCAGAAGCATTCTTTTCTTCGACCACCTTATTTATAATTATTTTAATTTAATTATTTTTGGTTCCAGGTAACTAGGCCTTACAAGTAATGTTCATATTGCGGTCGGCGGACGAAGAGGTCATATTATGGTAATTACTAATTAGTCTCCCTGAGAATATTTATTGTTTAATTTCGTAAATTAAATTAATGGAACGTTTATTTACTCGTTGACCTTCTCGCTTCACAATGGACGACCATGGCCGTTTGGGTTCGTGATGGCGAGTGGTGAATGCTGTTTCTATAATATCTTTATAAGGTGACATTGATGGTCGATTATTATATATGAATCATCATTGCGACCCATCACTATCCCACTACTGGGCTCGGGTCTTCCGAAATGTGTGGCCATAGTCCACCATGCTGGCCAAGCGGGTTCACACATCTTGGAAAACTACGGAGAACTCTAAGGTTTCCTCACTGTTTTCTACAGGGCAGCAATTGATACTCAGCTTCTGATACGCACATAACTTTGGAAGTTAGAGGTGTGCGCTGGATTTGAACCCAGGACCGTTCGTGAGATCAATGTTAAAACCACGAGGCTATCACTGCTTCTATATAAGAAGGCTTACTATAGACACAAAAGGTGGTCTTATCGCTAAGCAGCGATCTCTTTTAGACATCCTTAGGGCAGAGAAATTTATAAGTAAGAAGGTAGAGTGCACACATTACATATACACGATAACTCACAGGATTTAGGATACACACAGGATTTAGGTTACACAGAGGATTTAGGATACACACAGGATTTAGGTTACACACAGGATTTAAGATACACACAGGATTTAAGATACACACAGGATTTAGGTTGCACACAGGATTTAGAATACACACAGGACTTAGGATACACACAGGATTTAGGATACACACAGGATTTAGGATACACACAAGATTTAGGAAACACACAGGATTTCGGATATGACATATGTACACACAATAGGATAGATACAGAGATATATACAATGATAAAATGTTTACTAACACGATCAAATGAATTTGAATGTATGATCACAAAAGCAAGCAACCATTTTTGTCATAGCGTCCTCTGTTCAGGTAATGCATTCACAAACAGCGTCTCCGCAATCTCTTAACGGATGCTGTGACTCTTATTAAATGGCCTGTCTGTTTCGCTTCCTCCGGTAGCGCGCTGTCATCCAATACCTGTTTTGTATTCGCATATATTATTTACGTCTACTTAGTCTAAGTGCCGCACTCAGAGTTGTTAATGGTTACTTAAATTGTTCCTCAGTAAAGATGTGTTATTTATGTTTGGTAACTTTTGTGCTCAGAATCGTTAATGATAACTTAAATAGTTGATTAATGGAGAGTATGTAAGTGATAAGATGCAGTAAGTATTCATTTGTAATCATTTAAAAATTAATATTGAACCAAAATTGAAAAATAATTCTGAAGTTGTATTAAAGGTTAAAATTAGTATGGCAACGCTAAAACCACTCGACAACTCGTCTTACGAAGCGAAGCGAAGGCAATTTCTAGTTCATAATAATTCTAAAAACATTATTCAAACAGCTGAGTTGACGTTTGCAAACACTTGTTAGAAGTTCGCCATTAAACCAAGCCGATACGTTCATCGAACCTCTGTCTCGCCCGACTGTACCACGCATCGTCGATAAATTAGATGGATAAAGGTGTTCGCTCATCTAACAACGCCGCCGCTTATTGCCTTAGTTTAACCGGTTTAATTTTTTTTGTATATTATCAGCAAATTATAATTTAGTACTTTTACGAATCGCTAGGAATTCCGCAGTATGCCCAAAATGTAAAGTTATATTGTTTACTTTTATGGAGAAGTGGAAGGGGAGGGAGGAAAGAAGGGAGGGCAATTTTTTAAATTGTAATTAAGTGGAAAAGACGAGGCAGACAAAATAACCTAATATATCATATTCATCTTTCCTGCTATGTAAGGCAGTTAAAAGTTATCCATGAAAGGGGGCTTCGCTTACACGGAACGTCATTGGATAGATTGTCTAGGCTTTAAAATGTAATAAAATGTAACATTTCTGTCTTTCCTCCCAGTGCATCTTGCCAAGAACATAAACACTATACTCCGTGTGTTATATATATATATTTATTATATAATATATATTTACTGATTCGTAGAAACCTTATAAACAAATCAGTAGATGACAATTTCGCTGTTTTGTTATAAAATCGTCATATTACATGTTTAACACAATTATATCTTAGTTGTAAAAACTGGTCATAATACGTGAGTTTGTAAAAATAAAAAAAATACCATAAAAATCAACTTTTAAAGTATTGTTTTGACACAATAATTGTGTACAAGTACTGTACGGATGACAAAAACGGACTTTACAGTAGTCCATAGTACATTTACCAACAACTCCTGTTCGTCTCATTCCCACCGAAATGGGTCGGTGCAATGCTCACCGGATTGTTAGGTGAGCGACGACCTTACCATTTCCCCGATAATTCGAAAAGCCCCCGTTTTGTAGCCCTCTTGTAGGGTCCCTCGTTGTAAGTCAAGTCGTGAGCAAAGATGAAGGGCCGGGCCCCTCGTATCATACTAAAACTTCTAACGGGGGGAAACTAAGATGTTTTATCGATTCACTGGTAATTTTTACCTAAAACAACTGTATTTAACACTCGATTCCGCTCGCGGCCTCGTCCGTTATGTTAATAAAAGGTATTCTATGTGGTATTCTAGACTATAATCTATCACTGTGCCAACTTTCATTCAGATACGTTCAGCAGTTTTTACACGAAGGAGTAACAAACACCCATTCATCCATATCGAAGCTATCGCTGTAATTATTCTAGGGTCCGGCTGAGACTTCGCTCGCTTGATATGTTGATAAAAAGTTGTTTGTATGTTATTCCAAATAATATAATCTATCCCTGTACCAGATTTCATTCGGATTCGTTCAATACTTTTTACGTGAAGGACTAACAAACATCCATTCTTCCATCATCCACACAAACTTGCATTTATAATATTAGTAGAATTCGGTTGATGTTAAAACAAATATAGTTCAATTCTAAAAATACATGCGCTTTGTACTCTATTGTATTTCTAAAACGTATTGTATTCTAAACAATGTGAGAGATACATTACGCAAGGGTATAATATTACGTCACAATGTAACCCGTACGTTTAATTTTATGTAATCTTACTTTAATATCGAATTATTTTTATATAAAAAGTATCTTTATTTTTAAAATTTTTATGTACGCGCTTTGAAATCAAAATGGAAATAGAAAAGCGACATCGAAGTGGAAACACTACCTTTTGTTTTGGTAGTACAATATGTATGTATGTATATCTACGTTTTATGCCAATAGCTCGAGGCAGTTCGAACCTGTTCAGCTAAACTCGGTTTAAAAATTTAGTTTTTAAGCCGCTTGAAGGCCTCCGTGGCTTAACGAGTGCTGTCTAAAGTTACAGTCTGACCACTTTACCTGAGGGTGTGAGGCGATGTAGTCTAGGTGGTAGCGCGGATTTATTTAGCAAGAGTCTATTCACTCTTGACTTGAAGAGATATACACAAAACAATAAAATGTTATGTGTCTTCAAGTTTTAATGCGCTTTACCATCTAAGACCACATCGCCACTTACCATCAGGTGGGATTGTAATCAAGCATTAACTTTTAATATGAAAAAAAAATGTACTTGTTAGAAAGCAACAAACTGGCCGATTTGCTGTAGACTAGTTTTCTGGACTGTTGAATGTACAGATTACAAGAAGAAAAGTAAATAAATAATATAAGAAAATGAGAGTAGGAGTGTAAGATTTGTTTGAAATATAATTAATAATATAAACTACTATTTGAGTTTAGTTCAGCGTGTTTAGTGTGGTTTTTTATTTTGTTTATGTATGTGTTAAGTAGTATTAAAAGAATAATTTACTAAAATTCATAAAGAAATACACCTAGAAACAATATATTTAAGTATTCATTCAATAAATCGATTTAAGCTAGAATTTGAATTACTACTGTGTCAACTTTTGCTAAATAATTAATTAAACGATATATCTAGATCAATCTATATTGACAAGAAAATTGAATGTACCTGGTACGTACTTAATTCAGTTTATTACTGAAGTTTTCACTATCGTTTTGAAACGTCTCTTAAAAAATTATAAGCTGATATTATAATATTTTGTAAATAAATTATTTATTTCATATTTTAAATGTTTTTACTTTGTCTTTTTTTTGCCAACCCTACCATCAAAAGGTGAGACAGCGGCCTTGACGTCACAAGATGGCTATAAAATATTCCTATTCACATTCACAGTTGGAATACACTTACTAGGATTACCTGTGTAGTGAGTGGCATGGACAAATATACCCGAAATCACAGGAATCAATCCCGAAACCCCATTGAAGTCTAGTTGCAAACGACATGCAGACTCGTTTCCGTATATCATGTAAATACGCCATTAATAAAGTTAGTGGCATTCTAAGTATATCTTTCTCGCTCTCTCCCCTCTCGTTCCTGCGACGGCTGTAAGACCACATTCACATTTTAATCTCCACTAGGCGTAAATCTTGAATAGGGGATCGAAGGGGCTTACGCTCTTTGTACGGCGATACGTATGAGGGAGGCGTTATTATTCGTGTTTTATTGACGGAATTGTGCGCTTGTTGCATCGACGGCGATTAACGAACGATGAAAAATGATGTTAGGTTGTTACGGGTACTCACGATATATCGCTCAATTAGGCACACTCCAATAAAGAGGATTTTTGAATTATCGCGTTTTAAGATTCTGGATTCCGACATTACAGCTATATTTTTGGAACGTGGTTATTATGGTCCTTTATTCATTCTGTCAGCGGTAACAGGACCTTCGAATTTGAAAGCTCATTTAAAAATATTGACTTTATCCCTTGTATTACTGAGGGTGCGATATTATCGAACCAATATTTTGACGCAGCTGTGTGGAGCATAGTCACAGGGGAAGTGCAAAAGAATTGAAAAATTGGCGCGAAAACAATTCGTCATAGCATGTTTGTTTTTCTTGTAAACAATTAGTGTCAAAATAATACTTTAAAAAATGATTAATTAATACGTTATATATTCCTTATGTTTATAATTCCCGCGTATTGCGTTATTGAAAAGTTGTTACGGCCCAGCCGAAAATATTAGTGCTGAACGTGTAATAAGAAAACTGTATAATTGTCATCCACGGGTGTGTTTACTGGTTTTGTCAAGATCAAAAAACTGCAGTCGATGATGAAAAATCATAATTGATTGATCAATCAATCAATCAAATCATTTAAAGTCACATATAGTGGTTAGGATATACAATAATTGGGTTCGCTTATTTTAAGAAATAGTGGTGTAAAAATATTGAAACAGTGTTTCAATATTGATGAATATAATTTAAATTTATTATTAAGGAAATATATGAAGAAGGATCGTAATTATAAATATTGAATGTGTTTTAATTTAAGTTCGAAAAATTTATATGCAATTGTTGATTGCAAGAAGAGATGATATAGTATGTTCTACATTTAATTTTATTTATCGCTTACGACATAATCGCTGCTAGTCTGACCTTATGCTTAGGGTCTTACACATATTTATTGATAGATCCCAAGGGAAATGGTCGTTTTGTAACGTTTTGGTAGTTTCAAACCGTGACATTGTGCTCGTGAAAATAAACCTGTTATCATTTTATCATAACTACATATATCATGATATAGCCGATTATCAATTCAGTACAGGGTCCTTGTGGCAACGTGTTTCTGTGCTTCGCGGGGCACGTTATGCCGTTGGTTTCGGTAATTAAGCCTTCTGTGTTCTATGAAAGCCATTTATAATTTTTGTTACACCTTCCTGTCAACATAGCCTAATTATCCTCATGACATGAGAAAGCCGCAAGCTGCCGAGTCACGGCCGTTTCCACAGGACATTGTCATAATGATAGAGTTATTCATCCGTCAATAAGTCCTCATCAGTATGCACCCCGATCTTTCAATGCAGATCCAGTCGTGCGAGCGCAATCAGTGGCGCTTGCTTCACAAATTGATACTTGATGTACCCTGGTTCGTATTCCGTATGTAACTTGTCCTTGGTTCTTAAGAGGCCTTCTCTGAGGCCTTCGAGTGACTTGAACACTAAGTGCTTCTGTATTAGTCTTTCCTCAGGAGCAATGGAATATGCGTGCTTCCTCAGTTATGAGAATATTGCCTTGAGGTAAGTAGTTATTGGGTTAAATTTACTTCAGTACTCGAGTTTGCCTTTAACACGCAGCTCTTGACAAATAATTTGGGTTGTGGGTTGAAAGAAATCACCTAATGAGTTAATTGCCGGTACTTCTGTAAGCCGTCACCGCAGGAATTTGATGAAGCCATTTTTTTCTGAAACGCTTATTTTATTTAACTTTATATACATTTTGTTTCTTGGCATCGTCCCATTGATGGGCCACTACTGAGCACGGGTTTCTCCGCACACCAAGGAGGTCTAGACCATACTCCACCACACCACACCTGTCGCAACAATATACCACATCCATGTCAGAAACTCTGCGTATGTTTGTAACAAAAAAAATAACATAGTCCAACTTTCTCACTAAAAGATCAATCACACAGTAAAAAAATGTGTAATTTTGTTCATAGATCTACGCATATTCGTCATCTGCAATAAGTAATAGCATTAAGTTTTCATGTGCCGTATGAAGTTGTGACGAACAATAAGTGGCGCCCGGGGCAAGTGTCGAAGTCGGTTGCAATTCCATATTTCATCGGTTCGACTGGAGAAACTAAGTTTTCTCATCGTTCTTCGGCAGTTACTTAACGTCCAACTCGGCTTGTTGAACTCTTAAGTCCTTGGTCGCATGCTGCAAATGTGCAGTGCCGTTCTACTGATTTACTTGGATTACAGCTGGTTGGCTTGGGCTTGGTAGTGTTGGGCTTGTGCGAATTCTAAGGTTATGGTAAGTGCCGAAGTAGTTTTAGATGGTAAAGTGCCTTTACCTTATGTCTTGGCTTTAATATATTGATGATCCACTACTAAGCACGGGTTTTTCCTCATACTGAGGAGTCCTAGAGCACGCTTCACTACTCTGTTCACATGAGGATTGGTCGAGGGGTTAGTGGCTAACCCAAGTGTCGGAAGTTTTGGTACCGCGCGAAGGCTTCCAACATGACTTTACGATTGCTATCTAACGACAACAACCTAGACCAACGACTTTACGTACCCTCCGAAAAACGGAAGACTGCTTTGGACGCTTGTATCCTAAACCACCCATTCGAGAGACCAAAATTACTACTTTAAAGGTTTTACTGCTTCAAGCACTTTCATGAAAGATCGGTTAGATTGACTCAAATTAGGGGAAGCCTATGTCCACCAGAGGCTGTCCAAAGGCTGAAGGACTCCTCACTGTCCAAAGGCTGAAGGACACCTGTATAATGCAGTTGTCGAATTCGGGTTCCCATCCATCTTAAGAGTTTCAAAAGGATCGCAAAGCTGTCTGCAAGTTGCCTGCAACTGAAGTGCAGTATTCGTCTTCAGCGTTGAATATTTAATCACTCTGCTTGAAGCTCCTTTTCCGCCGTAACTAGTCTAATATTGAAACGTCACAAGTTTTAACCCCTCGAAGAGTCTGAGGCCTAGATGACGCGCTAAGTTAAATACTTTCAAGACGTTTCCGGAAAGATCTTTTTTGTTTTACTTCTAGTTTAACCTAGTTTTAGAAATAACTCATGGGCATTTAGAAATTGAAATGAGATATCAAAAGGGGGAAAATGAATTCCTAGTGGCCAACTTTAATGTCGGAAGTTTTTATACCGTCCGAAGGTCTTCAACATGGTTTAGCAATTGCTATCTAACGACAACAACTGGGACCGACAGTTTGACGTTGACTCCGAAGCATGGAAGCGCTCATGAAATTTTTGCCAGTAGTGGTCACCCGTCTTACCGACCGCGCCCTCTGTTGCTGAACTTTTTCTATCTCTTACAAATTAAACAAACCGCAGGGCTATGAACGCTTCAAGTAGTAGTGCCATTATTAGTAACATGATATTAATACAGTAGTGTCTGTATCATCTAATTTAGCTAAGACATTTTCGAGGAATCGGTGTATATATGAACATATGTACATACATACAGTCGAACATAGAATCTCTTCTTTTGCAATCGATTAAAATGCGCAATCGATTTTGAATAATTCGAAACTAAGGCTAAAACCGTTATTAATTCACGGCACAGGCACAGCATTATTTTAAAATCCATGTCCTAGATAGAGTATGTTAAGTAAATCTTAATTCTAATCGGCAGCTCGAAGCTAATTGTGTACAAAGTGAAATACGGTCAGCATAAATCTCACTTAGCTCGTAATGTTTAGTCTGGCTAACGCATTACCTAATATAGGGATTGATATGGCCTTAAATAGTGTAGTACTTGATTGATACTATTTTGAGATTGGAGGTCGTATTGAGCGTATCTGACATATTGTACGGTCTGCAGAAAATATGACGCATCAGCAATCACGCAGTTATTAAGGAAAGATGTCGTTATTTTGATATAAGTATTAATGTCTGATTTTGTTGACATTTTATCTCAATTGTGATTGTTATAGTTCAACAGTTACGTTTATAATTGATAAAGTTACTTAAAAACGTAAAGGTGCATTTATATATTAAATACATATAGTGACATCGACATTAGCTGTCGTGCTGACCGTTAATATACAAATAACAGGTTTCACGCTTAAACCATACCTATTAGAATAAATTATTATTAATTCATTTAAATTATTATGTTCATAACTGTCTATAAATTGTTATATTATAATATTGCAAGCAAACCTATCAGCTTTGTTTATTTATATAGATTTATTTTCAGGAGCTTAGTACGATTTTAATCAAAATTAAATCGAGTAAAACGTAATAAAACAAAATATAAACTAATTCAAGTAAATGTCAGTTGCAAATCAGACCTTGTATTTTATATTAATTTATCATTCAGAAATCCGGTAAAATTATAACAGCATTTTCTAATGAGATGTTCAAGGAGTGTCCTCTTTAACTGAATGTTACTTAGTAAAATAATAATAATAAATATCTTTGGACAACTCACACGCGGCCATCTGACTCCAAACTAACCGTTAGCTTGTACTATGGTGATCAGCCAACCGATACACATACATATATATTTTTAAACACATACATATATAGATATTTACAC
>DWJZ01000841.1:0-27564 GCA_018249125.1 Asbolis capucinus | reverse complement strand
GATATGTTTTATTTCAGTAGATGGCTTATTTCCCACAGGATAACAGGTTAAAATTTGTATGGCAACTCCGAAACCAATGGATCAATTTAGATGAAATTTAGCATGTTCGTGGCTTACGTAAGGACAATGGTTATAGGAAGCTTTTTATCTCAGAAATCTACTTCGCTCCATGGGACAATAGTTAAAATTCGTATAGCAACTCCGAAACCACTGGACAATTCGTCTTCCGAAGCAAAGAAAAGACAATTTCTAGTAAATAAATAAACAGGCTACACACCCGTTCAAATATATTTACAGCATAAATTACCTAATATTTCGGTTGTCTGAATTGTAAATTATTCGTCTTAAGTAACCGGTTTAATTTTGATTATTCAAAGCAATAGATTGGTTAGTTACACTAACAAATTGATATTAATTGACATCTAATGTATTGGACACGTTTAAACTATTACTAGTACTAAATCTACTCTAATATTAATTTCGGAATTTCGCTGGTTCAAATATTATAGGATAGGTTTAATATTGGAATTTCTCCAATTATTATAATATAGGTGAGATGATTTGGTTAATGAAATACATGTTATAGGTGATATTGTAAAAGTATTTCTGTAGAGTTGTAAATCATGATTGTAACAATCTGTCGAACGGTCCCGGCTTCGATTAGCAGGGCTGAGAAATACGTCGTATGTCAGACTTAAGTAAAAAAGCAAGGGAAAGGAATTGAAAAGGAAAGGCATAGCAAAGGAATGAAATATATGTATATACCTGTATAAATATTTAAAAGTTTTAAAATGCCACAAAAATTTTTTTGTGAGGATGGTCACCATTTTTCTGAGAATGGTCACATTTGTATTTATGTACATACATTTTTCCAAATTACCGAAAGATTCTGATTTACATTAAAACTAAAATATTTGTTCTTCATACTTATATTTATATCCTACTAATATTATAAGTAATAATATTATAAATAATAATAAGTTTGTGAGCATAGATAGATGAATTTTTGTTATTCCTTCACCCAAAAAACGGCTTAACAGATCTCAATGAAATTAGGCACAGATATAGTTTATAATCTTGAAAAACACATAGGCTAGTTTTTATCATACCAGGTGAGCGAAGCCGTAGGCGGGAACTAGTACTTTTTAATTTCTTTTCGTAACTTCCAAACCTGAATCTCTTTTCAAGTCGAGACACCGTGGGGGTCCCGAGATGACTTTGGGAATCGCTGACCAAGGGCATAAACTCTTGCATACCTTATCGCCAGGTGCAGTCATGATTTATTCCTGAACTGAACGCTACTCCAGACTATAAGTATACTTGAAATGTTTTTGTTACTGATTTAAGAACTGGTCGGGTAACTGCTACATTTTATTTTGTTTTTGATGTTAACATGTTTGTTTTAGTTTGAGTTTTTTGTTTTACTCAAACTTGGGTTACTTTGAGTTACAAGTTTGTATAACAGAGGCATCCCTGATAAACCCCGATGAAATTAAATGAAAACCATTTATTTCCTCTTAGGAACCAATAACTCACTTAACGAAAATCAAAAAATAACAAGCTTTTTTAAAAATATTGAAAAACACAAGCTTTAATTATAAATTCATTATACAAAGAAACACACAAAATTTTATAACTGTATTGTTAACTGTTGAGGAGATTCCTTATTTGGAGCCAATCCTGAATGTAGGATCAGGTCATGCTTGTCATAAAAATTCATTGTCATCAGGGTGAAAACTTTATGGAAAATTTCAGATCCGTAGTGTAAGAGAAAGTGAGTATAAACAAGCTTACAAGATTTGACCCGTAAGTAACTAATATACTAACATACTAATATACAAACATACTCTGCAAGTTAAATAAAAGCTTGTAAAAATAGAAATTCTCTATATCAATTAAGAAATTTATAACAAAAATTTAAAAGAAAATTATTTATTATATAAAAAATAACAATTTAAAGCAATGCCTTAACTCATTGGTTTAGTGCCTTCTTGGCCATGGGTCGGTAACCTTTTATTTTATTTTGTGGCCCTTATAATTGTGATTGATATTGGTACGGGTCAAATTTGGTATCTTGTGATCCTCCCAGCGACGACACATGAAATGTGTCTCGCACCAATATTAAATATGAAATCTTTGGACAACTCACACACACAGCTGTCTGACCCGAAATTAAGAGTTAACTTGTACTATGGTAATCAGATAACTATTAAATATGTATATATTTTTATTTTTAAATACATAATTATATAGATATTATTACACCCAGACACAGAAAAAACATTCCTGCTCGTCACAGAAAAATTTGTCTTGGATAGCCTTCAAACCCACGACCGGTCTAGAAGTCAGGTTCAATAACCACTAGACCGTCAGATCGCCATATTCTTATAAAACTGGTTGGCGACCCGAGATTTAGAATAAAAGACTACAAAACAGTGAATAAAAGTACTAATAACATATACATATCTTTGTTGCCAGAAACAGAAAGAGATCAAAACGGTTTAACCTTTGTTCCATATTCAATTAATTGTTATTCAAAAGGCACGGATGTTTTAGCAGTCTGTGCAATTAATTTTATTAATTTTTACTCTGTGAGAGTCATAAATTAACGGGAAGGTCCTTTAGCACTGGCATGCTATTGAGGATGCGAAAAATTATTTTTTTAAATTGAAATACTTTCTCATCATTCAGGCTTGAAATGGTACTGGCATAAAATATTTTTTTAATTATCAGCCACGTGAATCACTTCTCGTGATGACTGTACTGGGGTTTTAATTAATAAATTTAATAACGCCATTTTAACAAATTTTTTTAGAATTTCTGAGGCTTTTTGTTTTTGTAAATTTTCCTTGATCGTGGTATTTGTTTATACAGTATGTAGTACCATTATTGCAAGAAAATGGTAAACTACGCGTAGGTGCTTCTCCACCTATCCGCATTGGAGCAGCGTGGTGGAGTATGTTCTAGGTTCCTCAGTATGAAAAACCCGTGCTCTGTAGTGGACAATTCGATGAAACCATAAAGTTCGTCGGTTCATCTAGTACAAACTGAAAATCGAACCCTTTATTTATACTGAGCAGAATTTCATTTGGGTCTCTAAATGCATAGAAATAAAGTTTAATTCTGCGTAAAATATGGTGACGTTTGCCGTAGAATGATATTTGTGAACCAATCAGTATTAGACGACTTCACTATCATAATAACGACATTTGTATGGATTCATTTAATGAATTCGTTTTATGGCACTCCCCCTTATTAATATTGTACGGTTTCAGTAATTTTCATACCGATAACGTTGAAAATATCAGTTGAGTTTGGTATATTTTTACAAGCTTTTATTGAACTTGCAGAGTACATACATATGTTTGTATATTACTACGTTAGTATATTTGTTTGTTTTGGGTCAAATCTTGCAGGCTTAATTAGACCCACTTCCTCTTATTCTACGGAGCTGAAATTTTGCATACACCTTCCGTCCTGATGACAATGCATTTTTATTGAAAGCATGATCTAATACTACGTTCAGGATTGTCTCCAGATAAGGGAACTCCTCAACGGTTAACAGCACAGTTATGAACATTTAGGTATTTTTTCGTATTATCTATAATAAAAGCTTGTGTATTTAAATATTTTTAATAAACCTTGTTTTTATTATAAGCTTACTTACTTTAAGTAAATAATTAAAAATATCTTTGGACAATACACACACGGCCATCTGACCCCAAACTAAGCGTCAGCTTGTACCGTGGTGATCAGACAACTGATAAACATAAACTTGTCAGCATAGCAAGGCCATTATTAACTACTCTACAGGGCTACGTAGTAACATTTTGAATTGTCGAAAATTTACTCGAACTCTCAGACCAGGACAGGCAGGTGACAGGCCAGTGGTTAGTGAACCTGACTGCTACACCGAAGGTCGTGGGTTCGATTCCCATCCAGATCAAACTTTTCTGTGATGAGCAGGAATGTTTGTTCTCCGTGTAAATATCTATACCAATGTATATTTAAATATATAAATACTAGCTGATCCGGCAAACGGTGTCTTGCCATTGATTAAATTACTAAAATGAATATGTATTTTTAATGCCACATTATAAAAAAAAAATTAGGGGTGTACAATTCTTATCACTTAGGGGTATGAAAAATATATAGTAACCGATTCTCAGTATGGTAACTAACATTGACACGAGAATTTTATATATAAGATGATTACCATAGTGCAAGCTGACGCTACGTTTGGGGTCAGGTGGCCGTGAGGTAGATGTCCAAAGATATAAAAAAATATATATTTAACATCAAATCAATAATATAAAGGTAATATGAAAAACACAGATATCTTCAAATACCACTTTATTGGAACTTTCTAGACGGGACAGAACATCCGAGATTGCTAACCTTACCATATCTACTTATAGTAAAACTTCGAGAAAAAGGTATTTTAAATACAAAGGAATGATTAAATAATCAACGAATAACTTCTTATGTTCATTTTAACAACATTTAAAATACGAGGCATATGTGTTAAAGTAATCGCGGCTTTTTTTCACATTCAACAAGTTAGCGCTTGACTGTGGCAACTGATGTTATGTGGCGGTGTAGATCCACATAATGTAGATTTAATTTCCAGAGCTTATAGAGCAGAGCTTTTTTTTCAAAAGATATGCTGAGGAGTTTCTTTTGCTGTTTCTTCTCTTTATTTTTGCATCTTCTCGGTGGATTCCAAAAATGACTTTGTGTATTGACAATACGTATATGAAATTAATGGTGTGAGTTTTATTTTATTAAATTCCACAGTTTCGAGTTATTTACCGGCAGTCCCTTCCTTCGATCAAGAACATATTAGATGTCGCCTCCCATAACAATTAACACAAAATACTGTCTGCACGAACTAAGAAGGTTTATTAATCATTCTACGTTCACTCTAATTACATCCATTGTATCAAGTTAGTTGTAATAAATAATTTGAATGTACAATGGCATTGAGGAATATTTTTATGTATGTTTAACATGAACTAAACAAAAAACCAGGCCACATTTGAAGTCAGCTGGTATGTGTCGAGCCACATTTTTGTCGCTGAGCCGACATCTAAATCTATTATTGATCGAAGATTTTTTTTCTATTTCCGCAATCTATTTCCCCATCCGTTGTATAGACCACTCCTGCTGGCAGAGCGGGCACCGGTTGTTCTGCTTCACCCAGAGTGACATGCAGCAGAAGTGGAAGCTGTGGTTGCACTCCCCCCACACCACCACGCAGTCTTGTTTCCCGTACGAGTCCTTCTTGCTCTCACCTTGGCATCTTAGACAGGCGTCTGGAACAAAAGATACTAATTTATTAATCGATTTCAAAACTGTACGACTTACGTTGTAAATGTTGTTGAAGGGAAAAGTTTCATAATTTCTTCAATTTCTAGTGCCCATGAAAAAAATCGAAACAGCTCAAAAAATGTTTAGTTCTAAATTATAAGAAAAAACCCAAAATTATGACATAACTAAAACTAACTAGCTTCTAAAACTTTGTAAGGTCCATTATGTTTTAGAAAAAATTTCATTAATTTTAACTATTACATTAATTATATTTTATATTGTAGTGCACTAAATACAATAACTAAATTTTAAATATTTGGTATTCGCGAAAATATAAACGTTACTGTACATTAACCGAGCACAACTCGGTTCAGATGCTGTTATCGACAATCAAGCAACGTACAATTGCTCAAATGGAAGAACTTTTACTTCTCCACTCGGATGTAACCACACGTGTTTAATATTTCCTAAATCAATACTTCTATACTAATACTATAAGGAAAAAAATACTTTTTATATATGTTTGTAGCATATAAACCAAAATTTACGACTGTTAGGATTTCAAAAATTCTTACATCATCAGTGTGCTAACAATGGATGGGTTTTTGCTAGTCTTTCACGCAAAGACTACTGAATATAAATGAAATTTGCCCCAGGGATAGAGTAAAATCTGGATTAACACATTACTTTTTATCGACGTACCTACACAAGGGCGAAGCCTCGGGCGGAAAATAGTAGATTATATTTATGACAAGGGAGGTGGCATAGAAGTGCGTGAAAGGGCATGCACATATGAAATCAAACGCGGATGGTTTCGTTCACAATAAAAAAAAATCGAGCCATGCAGAGCCGGGCCAAGTCGCTGATAAAATATAAAAGAAACAGGTAATCGCTATCATACATGAATAGATGCAGAAAATCTTCAGTGAGTTCATAATGATAATGAACCAAGTCACGTAGAACGCGATTAAAATATTTCCGCACATAAAACTTCCACTTCCATGAACTGGACGTGGACGTTATGTAATGATATACGATCTATCGATGGCAATAACGAGATATTCCCCAGTGGAAATATATTTAATGTTTCGATACATATGTACATGCAATAACTAGTCTAGAATCGAACTGATTACATTGGAATAAGCTGCACACTTCGTTTTATAATCCCTAGAGAACCACCGCGATTAGTAGGGAGAATAAGTAAAACAAATGGATCTTAGTTTGTAGGCGTACTGACGGGGGAGGAGGAAGGGGGCGGACAGCTTTCACCCCTAAAACACAAACGATTTTAGTAAAAATTGGTTCTTAGATAGATCTATGAAAGAATATACCTAAGCTATATTTTATAGCAAAAAATTCTTGAGGTGATGAAATAGGGAATTAAGGTTTGACAGAAAAAGCCATTGTAGAAAGTAAACTATAAAACTGTATCTATTTATGGGTCCACCCGCGGCTTCTCCTGCGTAATATGTTGATAAAAAGTAGTTTATAATAGTAACTATACGACGTCTAACTTAACAACATACCAAAAGGTAACAAAAACCAATAATAAAAGGATTTGTATCTGTGTGTATGTTCATAAAAAGTAGTCTATGGTATTTTAGATGTACCTCTATGCCATATTTAATTCAAATTCGTTCAAAATTTATTTGCGCGAAAGAGTGACAAACATTCGCAAAGATGCTTATTAACTTAATTATTATTACTTATTATAATAAATATACATCCATCCATCCACACAAACTTTCCCGTTTATATTATTTGTTCCACATTTCGTCAGTCCCACTGGAGCGGAGTCATAACGGTTATACTTCAGTTTAACACCAGTTATTTATAAAACCTTCCCATGTTAACGTGTAGGGATACAAACAAATAGCATCTACTTATTGACAATTCAGTCATGTATAAAAAGTAAAAAAAAACATGTGGTATTTGTACACTTGGCGCGGGCACTACTAAACCCCCAGATTACAAAGTTAATGATTAACTTATATTTGAAGGTCATTAGGGTGTTTTTCTCTCGTCTTCAAGGCTGCCGTTGTACAATTAGTTAATAAATTGACAAGTTTTTATTGGCCTTAAGTAAAAAAAATAGCATTACTTGACTAGGGTTGCCAACTACACTGTTAAGTATGATTGTTTTCATTGAGTTATACGTTTTACTGCTGAATAAACAAAACTTTTTTTAGAATAATTTTGTCTACAAAATGCCTACAAAGGGAACTCCTGATCCATTTAAATTATATTTTGTTTCGCGCCCCCTACGAGAATTTTAAAAGTAATAAATACTAAATTAATATTTTGTACAAGGAGACCTAAAAAGTCCTTAAATATAATAAAATACCATTAATATTTTTTTTCAGACCTATAATTACTTTTTTTTAAGTTGGCAACCCTAGCTACAACCCTATCAAAACATTGTTCTGTTATGTACCTACAGGGCCGTTCAAATTGAAATGTTTTACGTAAATAAGTTGAAAAAATCAAACAGTTTTTTTAACTTAAGTCTTTTGGCTTATTTGTTAAGACCGAAATAGATTTTTGTAAAGTTTGTCGGAAAACCATTTAACCTCCACTCAATATATCACGAATAAGTTATATAATGTTTGTGGTCCGTCGAATTAATGTTAAATATATACAAGGATACTAGCAAATATTATTACTAACCTACTAAGACGACCGTTATTATATTTCTGTAAATAATTCCAAAATATACTTCGTGGCAATATATTTTCAAGTGTAATATCAATAATTACCTTCAAATAATAAAGTTAAAGTACTTTATACAAATATCCGGCAACTGAACATACTAGTCGTTTCTCGGTCACTGTTCCTGGATACACCACGAGCCTTACCACCATCTGTTACTGCAGTATTATTATAGGACAACTACATTACGATATCTCTCTACCAAGGGTGAGCAAACTGCGGCCCGCGGACCGCATGCGGCCCTTTGAGCATTTTTACATTAGATTTTTTATGCTTGGAAGTTCAAACACTGTTTTAAAACAAAATAATACAACATAAATAGCATTATGACATAAAAATTGAGCAATTGATTGAATTGACATAAGATTTGATAAAGTATAAATAATGTTAATCTACGTGCGGCTCTCTAGTAAAAATCAAATATAAACATTTAATTGGCCCTTTAATTCAAAAGGTTGCTTACCCCTGCTCTATAACATATACATAATAGTATATTAAGTAGTGTTTATGTAATGTTTTAATATTTATTTTATTCAGTGTTGTTTTAACATCTACCATCAGCTTTGTTCCATATCCACCAAGGGTTGACTGGTGGACAATGCCATAAGGCATTCAGTTATACCCTTTGTTGCTTTTTGTTTAGAGGTGACATAAATTTAAATAAATAAAATATACTATTAAGATAATACAGGGGCCGATTTACACATTTTTAAGCTATAAAATGCTGAAAATGATTTGCTGTCCTTATTTGTATAGTTTTTATTTCAAGTAATAGCCTGTTAGATTTTTGCCACTTAGGAGAAAATAAAAAATTCTATCTGTAAATTTATCACCTTTAAAACTTGCCGCCCAGAGCTGAGGTACTCAGTCTGCTGTAAATCTGCCACTGAGGTAAGAAGAAGCGATATATCATAGGGAATCATTAATGACACTGCGCAAAGAGTGGTGACATTGACCTAGAGACATTTTTTGTTTTATTTATTAGTCCAGGAAAAATGTGCTGGCCAAGGCGCCTCTTACCAGATCACTAGGCTAGACGAGGCTCATGACAGGCTGGACTTATTCTGATCTAATTTGAATGAGTTCGCAGAAGCGATAGACTATTTATTGTGTTACAATAGTACGTAGGTATAGTTAAGTATTTACTTAAGTTAAATTAAGGCCACTCCACCGCTTCGGGTTTACAACCTGTAATAGTGGAGCTGAAGTTACAAATAAATAAATAAATTTAATTACTAACTGGTGCCTTCAATTTCGTACATCGAAATATTGTACTGTAAATCAAACAAACTTTTACTTTCTCATTTCGTCCCTTTAAAATACTCGTATATAAAGATATACTTAGTGCACTAAACTTAGTTAAGGACCTTCTTAAGATCTTAATAAGCTAAATATTATTTGAAAGTATAAAGCGGTGATAGCCTAGTGGTTAAGAATTTGGCCTTCTACTCGGTGGGTCCGGGTTTGATTACCAGGGCGCGCACTTCTGACTTTTCGGAGTTATGTGCGTTTTAAGCATTTAAATGTCACTCGCTATAACGGGGAAGGAAAACATCGTGAGGAAACCTGCATGCCGGAGAGTTTGCAAAACTCAAAGATGTATGAAGTCTGGCAATTCGCACTTGGCCAGCGTGGTGGACTATGACCTTAACCTTCTCATTCAGAGAAAAGACCCGTGCTCAATAGTGGGCTAGGATGGGTTGAGATGATGATACAATAATAAGGTTTGTAATATCGTCTTATATGTTCTTTACTAAACCATTCAACCATTTTTATTCATTAAACATATATTTTTTAAACATTTTTAAAATGTAAATCATGTAACATTTTTTCGTCTGGTAGGTTCTAAGTGACTTTTTTAATGTAAAATAAATAAATTACTAAAAGCCATTACATAATTAATTTTTAAATTAAATTGCGTGAAAAATAAATAAATTACCATTGCTACATAACCAGATAACTGCGCAGTTGTTCATTTGTTTAAACGTAAAAGGATTGTGTCAATATGCATTAGATTGTTGCATCCATATGTAAATGTTAGCATCCCACATATATAATATGTTATATAACAATTTATGCAGCCGTATGTCAGGTAAAACTTGTGTCACGCCATGTAAACACCATCAAGACCTAGATTTATGAGCTTCTATTGCGCGCTAACAATTGTTGCTCATCATTACCGCATTCGTAAGCTTGGCCCTGAATTTACGCCTTTAGGGGATGAATTTGCAAGACATTCTGTACGGACGTGTCAAAAAGAGTTCTGTACGGACTAAGTCTCGATGAACCAGACCGGCTAGTATCGATGAAAAAAAAAAGGTAAAATAAAATTACAGTTAAATTTGTTCTAAAATATTTTTGTTAAAATTTTAATAAAGTAATATTTTTATTATTACGTTTTTAAGTCGATAACAATCGTCGTTGTCATATATTTTTTATGTCATCTTATCAAGACTTACACTTTAGGATATACTAAGACAAGACTTACACTTACAGGGTACTCTTTAGACATTTTGACAAGAAAGGCATTGCTTTGAAGTTTGTCAATCAAGAATCATGAGCGCCATATTAGCTGTAGCGAGATAAATCGGCTACTTAGTGATAGGATTTCGAGTAAAATTATATCAGTAATCAATATTATTATAAATCATACTCGCAATGAAGCTCCTGTTTAATTTTTATAAATCAATGAAATTATAAAAAATACATGACATGAAAATATTTACTTTTTTCATTTAAAATAATTAGATTGACGCCCATGGACATTAACCATACCAGGTTGGGGTGTTAACTAATGCGTTGCGTGCCAGGAAGGGAGGCAAAAGATGACACGTGCGGGGAAAACAAAGGAACTTCTTCCTTTCAGCAGTAAATCGCTGAAGTATCCGGGGCCAATCACAGCAACGGACCATAGACGAGCCAACAACATACTAGTTCAGGATGGATAACAGACGATTGGAAAGGAGAATGACTAGAGGAAGCGGAGAAATAAGAAAGAGAGAAGACAAAGCAGTAGGTCGATCGAACGGTCGTAATCGCTTACTTCGAATGGTAAAAGTAGAGTTTTCGGAAAGAATCACTTATATAATTAAGGACGTGGACGTTTTGTTTTTTATATTTTTAAATAAACAAAGAGTAAATATTTCTCTTTTTTACTCCTTGGGATAAATAATTGAAGTTTTAGTTAAGATCTCTATTATGTTCTAGATATTTATAAAGCCTTTAAAATTCAGTGATTATGTAGCATTCTAAAGGTGAAAGAATTTTTAAAAACAGATCAGTACTTTTTTAGTTTATTCGTTACAAACATACAAAATACAAATAATTTCTCTTTATTATTAGTATGGATAGGAAAATCTCAGTAGGAAATATTAAATGGAATGCCGCCTAAATAGGAAATGGTGAAAACAAAGAACTCTGCGGCACCACTAATTCATGTTAATTGCACCTATACCTTAAATACCCCATTATTACGTGTTACGTGAAATGGCATATATTGCATACAACAATAGTAAATTGTAATTCCAGATATGAACAAGCGTCTAATTGTTCTGGTGTTATCACGTCCAACACTGCGCAATACACTTCTTGTTTATCGTCATTAGAAGCATTAATTGAATAATTAGCTATCACGCTTCTGTCGCGACTTACAAACTATTGGGAGGAAATGGTAGGAACGGGTAGAAAAGTGTTTATTTCATCTTAGGAACCAAAAGCTCACTTAATGAAAGTCAACATTGTACAATACAAAGTCCCTAATACCTTCATGTTACTTGCCGTGTCAATAATAGTTGATGTTATGTGTTCAATACGGTGGTCGGCCCCTACTGAGCACGGGTCTGACCTCAAACTGAGGCCTGGAGCATATTCCACCACGCTCCAATACGTTACTAGTGACCCAAGTGTCGGAAGTTTTTATGTCGCCAGAAGACCTCTGACATAGCTTATATAATATCTAAATTAACAACCGGGACCGACGGCTTTCCGTGCCCTCCGAAGCACGAAAGCGCTATTATATTTTTTGCCGCGCCTGTTGCTTAACTTTTTCGATCGCTTAAACAAGCCTCCGAGCTATGAACGCTTGAACGTCCAATTCAAATTATTTATTTCGTCATAGGAACATCGAACTCACTTCGATGTTATATATTGTGGCTTTAATATGAAACGCCTTCTGGGCACAGGTCACTCTTCATGAACAACAATGACAAACGTATCGAACAATTTCTCTTGACGCCGCTTACCATAGAGTTGAATTAATTTTTTTGAGAAAATTACAAACTTTGCGGGGCCGTAAACAAAAATCACACAATTTTTTTCCTAATCAATTTTAAAAACTACAAGTTTGCATGTGGAATAGAGCCTGAAATTATCGTTATGCTCTAAGTCGCTTCAGGATGACACGAAGAGTCAAATTCCATTTATCGTGGAGACTGTTCCGAGGTTTTCATAATACAAATCGCTTCGTTTGTATCGAAATCCATAAATAGCAAAATTCCAAAGGTTGAATAAAACAGGAGTAAATAGACGAAATATCGTTTATCACACTTCCGAATGGTTCTAGAAGATTCTGTTACATGTATTACTCAAACTATAACATTCATACATGAGGCAAGAATTTAACGTAACCCGAAAGCATTTCCCAAATGACATCATATAATACCAAGGAACGTGCAGAAATCCTGGAACACAAAATGCCAGCCTTGCTCCGATGACGTAAGGACTGTATCTAGAATTTTCTTAGGGGCCGTCCATTAATAACGTGCCAATCAAATATTATTTTGGGGAAAGGGCGTATCAGCAGATATCACGTATTTCTTTCCACAAGTAACAAAGTAAACCTACGAGAGAATGGTGTAATATTAAAACAATATATCTAGTGTTGAATATAAATATAGGCAATTCGTTTTTCTTTTCAGAATCAGTCAATGTATTTACGTTAGAAAAAAATATCTAGAAAAAATTTATGTGTGATTCGGAGATGGGTAGTGTTGAGCCAGATCTTACGAGATCTCACCTAATCTCACATCTCACCAAAAGAGAGAGAGAGAGAGGATAAAGAGAATAGCTAAAAATGTCTTACATAATTAATGGATGCCTTAGCTAATTGTGAGCTAAGCGCACCTTATGTGTGGGGTGAATGATCGTCGCGGCGGGTATTTTTAGAAGTTCTCTAGATCACGTCTCTACCCACGGCGCGTCTACATTTTTTGTTGGTGCAGTTCGTAAATAGAACGGAGTGAATGAAAGAAAAAACGTTTATTCATTAAGTATTAATAGCATAATATTAGATCGTAAATCTAAAACCTGTGCATTCAGGCCCTCGCATCGAAACACCGTCTATCGAACCACTGTACTCGTTCCAAATTCGACAACTACAACTACAACTCAACTATACAAGTTGCACTTGTCAAGTTTTCGAATTTGCCCCAAGTATAGGCTTCTAAACTATCTTAACTAGATATTTTAATGCAAAAACAGAGAGAAAAAAAATTAAATGGCCGAATCTTTGGTATTTATAATTCCAAATGATTCATACTTTCAAATTGATTACTTAGTACTTTGTAAGTTCCCCAAATAAGTCATGTTTTATGGTTAAAAAGTAACCGCGACCTTGTTCCCGGTCAGCAGGTTTGTGGCGCGGCCGCCGGTCGCCGCCGGTCGCCGCCGGTCGGCGTCACTCTCAATTGCACCTCGTCAGTCCAAAATAAGTACGCGTGGAAAATTACTACCAGAGAACATCCAATAAATATTTTAAATTACTTATTTATTTTTCTTTGTGAAACATAGTGCTTTTTTTTAAATTTCGATAAGAAGTTATAAAATTAAAATCTTATTTAATCCGTTTTCGCATATAAGAATATAGACAGGGGTACTACATCGGCTGTCCACCAATTTGCACTCGAGTGTGTTAGACATATTTTGTAGGCCACGGGTCAGCTGCCTGTTTTATATGAGAGCCACACGTGTTAGGATATTAGTGCGAAGACATTTCATGTCATCATCGGGAGGATCACAAAAACGCCAAATTGCATCGTGTCAATAGTGTCTGCGTATAACGGGCCAACCCAGGCCGCGGTTGCTGATGCCTGCTCTAGGCCTCCGAGGCCTGTGTGAAGTACTTTAGTTACTACTTACTACTAAGAGGATATAAATATCTACAAATAAAACCGCGAGACCATATGTCTGTCACAGTTATGTCACAATAACTGCTTTTTCCGAGTAACTCGCTCTTCCGAAGCGAAGCGAAGACAGTTTGTAGTGATGAAATATGAACGTAAGCTACGCTAAGAGTTTCAGCTGCAGTCAGAATTTGTATAAAGATTCCGGACTACGAAGCAATTTAAGTAACTATTACCGACTCCGAGTGCGTCAATTACATTACCTAGATAACGTTAATATTGATATTGGCAGCTAATCAAATGAACACGAGTAGCGCCGAACCTTCCTGCCCACAGCCACAAGGCCGACGCATGAACATTATTCATATATGTACACAAATGATAAGCACAATTTGATCAGTTCGAACAGAGGTTCCCAAACTTTTTTTAATATCACATTAAAAATTGTATCGTTTACGGTGGATCTCCTACTCCTACATTTCTCCCAAATACCATAAAAAATTAAGATTCAAGTACCGAGACAAGAGACGCTAGTTCAAAAATGTATAGTGCAGAAAAATATGAAGTGTGTTTTTCGCAATAAACGTCGTCCTTATACATTTTTTAATTAGAGTTTGGTACGTAGACACAGAAACGTTGGTAAAGAAAAGACATTCGTCTAAGGACGCTGAAACCTTCAGAAGGTTTTTTTAATGTTCAATGCGACTATTTAAACAAAATACACCACATTCAAAAATCTCGGAAGAATTAGGATCGGAAATATCTTTTGTCATTTTACGGTCGAGTCTTTCGTGACCCCTGAATACTTTGGGAATCACTGAGTTAAAACTAACAAGATTTGGCTGTACGCGTAGGTGTAAAATGTGCAAGAGTTTTATATTACATACAAAACATTTCCTAAGCGTAACCGTGGGGAATATGAAACGAAAATTATTAAATAAATATATAATTGTGGAATTTAATTAGAACTCTAACTTTTATGCCCTTTTTCAACCTCACTGCTTGGTGAGTAAAAGGCTTCTTTTATTGCGAAAAAAGTAGCTAAATTGTTCCTTAACTTTTATTTTACCTCTTTATCAAATTTCATCAGAATCAGTTCAGTTCTTTAGGCGTGAAAAGGTAACAGACAGACCTTCGTAATTATAATATTAGTGAGAATTAAGACATATGGTTGACTCGTACCTCTTCAGCAGTGACGGTGACCCGAAGGAATGTAAATACATTGGTTGCTTCACCGTATGAACATCAGTAAATTGCATACCGCCTTTCACGAGTATGTCGGCAAATTTACACAATTTATACATTCATATGTAAACCGAAACCTATGTGCATCGTTCAACGAAAACACAAAGGACTATGACATTTGGCACAGTAAAATTCTCCACGGAGAAGGAGTGCAGTGAGCTTATTTTATATACAAATACATTGGAAATATATTTAAACAAATAACATCATTACCCATACCATCCATTAGATTCAGCAATGACAGTACTGTCATTTCATCTTAAATCATAATATTATTGTAACATCGGGCAGAATAATACGATAAAGTAAGAAAGCAGTCCTTCACGATTACAGAAAATTCGACAAAACTACATATATTCACCAGTCATCGGCGAGCAGCCGATGCCACCGGCAAACAGTTTTTTGGACTTTTACCATTAATAGGTGGTAGATCTTGGTACCGGAAAGTCTTAGGATTTACCGATGTTCAGACTTTAACAGTAACATACAAGTTTGTATTTAAATATATAAATCGATGTATTTTTCACGCATATTATTTTATCTGATCGCCATTGTACAAGTTAACGCTTAGTTAATTAGAAGAATATATTTAAAAATAGTCATTTTTTTAATCTTACTAATATTATAAATGCGAAAGTTTGTGAGGATGGATAGATGGTTGTTTCTCTTTCATGCAAAAACGACTAAAATGATCTGGATACAATTTTTCATGGATAGATTGTTTAAAGTCCGGAATAACAAATAAGTTACTTACTGTTTATCAAAATGCCTAACACGCGAACAAAGCTGCGGGCAGAACCTAGTAATTAATAAACTCAAAACAAGCCCTGAGCTTCATAACTCGAATGCGTAACATATTTATGAAACACATTAATAGGTTGTCATACTCGGCGCCATCATACACACCGACGCGATCAACAGGTAAATTTTAAAACCAAACTGACAACTTTTACTTCGATATTGATAAATGAAGGATCTAAATACCAATCCGCGGTCTCAGGTTACTTCCGCCCTAATTACTCTAGTAAAAGCGTCACCGGGTCATCACACGAGTGGAAAATTCCGTAATTGAATATTTAATACAAGTAAAATTTTCTCATCTATATTAATAATAAAACTGTAACAGGGTCAATTCTGTACATTAATTATTAGTATTATTTGAAAAATTAGACGCAAGGAGGCTTTGTTATTGATATAGACTAAAACAGGTTTTTTGGACTTATTGTCTATCTGTATGTCTGTCTATTTGAGCTTCACGTAAAAACCATGGGACAGTTTTAGATCAAATTTGGCATAGTCGTAGTGTAAAACCCGAGATTGGTTATAAGATACTTTTTATCCCAGAAAACTGCATTGTTCCCGATTGATAATAGGTTAAAATTAGTATGGCAACTCTGAAACCCCTGGACAACCCGTACCTTAACATTAGTATATATATTCTTAAGAGAAAAAAATATATTTTTGATATATATATATAGCCTACATCCTCTAATATGATTATAACAACCTGAGTTATATATGCTACAATTTCTATTAACAACCAGTGAACACGAACTCAAGGATTGCAGTCATCGTCAAGGACGCCTCTAGACAAATCTCTTTTCTCTTATCGTACACGCGAAACCCTAAACCAAAAATATATGAGAATGACATTAAACAAAAATGCCATATTTTTCCCATACATTTATGAACAACCGTTTGGTGTAACTGGAACAGAAAAGGCATTTGTCTCAAGGCCCAGTGCATTCACAGCTCGGCGTTTTACGTCGGTCCTAAATGATCTAGAAAGATAAGCAACCAGCGGTCGATGAGAGATGGACATGAATTGGCGGCATTTTCATGAGGGCGTCTGTTCTTCGGAGGGCACGACAGCTTAAAACATCCGATTTAGATTAGCCACTAGCACCACCAATCAATATTACCAATTGGTGTATCGTTATAAAATGGATTCTAAACCTCCTCGGTAAATAGACTCACTACTGGATCATTATTAGGCTAAACACAAATGGATTTGGTTACGTAAAATAGACAAAAGCGCACAACATGACGCCGCCACGTGGATCGTATTACAACTATATAACAGAGTTGCCAGACATAAAAAATACAATAGACAATACAACTTATATCTAACATCTAGCAAGTAACAATGGAGCTGGTTGCACAAGTCACTTGCTTCATAATCCATTTGAAATTGACAATGGCTTCAGCATGCTATTTTTTTATACAATCCTTTCGTTCCTTATTTGAAAACAGTGTCATATTATTGTAATACAACTTATTTGGGATTCTAAATGATAAAGTTGTGATGTGAAACAAGATGTAACAAAAAGTGCTCACAACATCGTGCTTATACAATCTTCATTATGCCTTAACCCGCGTGATTCAAAATAAACAGAGAGCGTAATTTAGTGTGCCATGAGGTGCACGAGTGAACTTTAATGTAATATTATGGTCGATACCTCAGAACCTCACTACGTGGCATCAGACTGACCTGGCTGATATGTATATGGAAACAAACACAGTCCGAAAACTTTCTTACCCTCTCTTTCTAAGTTTAGATAAAAAATTAATTACTGTAATGTTCGATAATCAATTGTTGATTTATTTACCTGACTCCTGGTATTTATTCATTAGTCTCATTATTTCTAATTTTACATTACTAAAGTTTCATTTCTACCATGCGTGAAATACGTACATATTTTTACACCTCCAATATCCTATAACTCTTGACACAAAAGTGCGCAATTCTCCAGTTACTGCAAAATATCCCGTAAAACACAAATTCCCCATGTAGATGTATAGAGGCAATCTTGTGATAGTACCATGATAGACCATAATCTTTAAATAGCCCAAGCGGTCGGGGCTGGTAGATACCAGCCTAGATGGGTTTGCCGACTTTTTTACAAGAAACAAAGTATTTTAGATCTCGGAAGAAAAATAAACGCTATAAAAAAAGTAACATACTTTTAGTGCTTCTTGGCCAACGAATCAATTTTCTATTACTCTTACCTCAACAACGCAACAACTAAAACTAATAGTTAAACAAAGGCGGAGGACATTTACATTTTATTATTTCGCTTTTGGTTGGCATTCAAAATGCTGATCCCACCGCTGCCACCATGTCGCAAAACACACGCCGGTTGCTTTAACTGTTTATTTTTACTACAGCCGCACCCAAATGTAACACTGTAGTACAAAAAATTATGTTGTATGCTTTTTGAATAGTTAGAAGTACAGTTTAGTTAAAAACAGTATAATATTGTTCAAATTGTATAGTCGGCAACCCTGGATCCTGCACTCAGAAATAGCCTCACAGCATCGTTACTGTACTTACATCCTTATTTAGCGAAACGCTCTGGCGCCCTAAGAAACACGCCCTGGACTCTGTTTTTTTGCCATTCCAACGCAGCCACATTATAAATAGATTCAACGGAGGCTAGATTATACATTCTTATATTTTTAGTAGCATATTCTTAGTTAAGACTTTTTTATTACGCTATAAAAGCTACACTCAAACACATATACATATAGTATATCTACATAAAATCAATTTAATATCAACATAACTTATTTTATGTGAAGTTACTTCAAATTACATTGAAAAGAAATAAATCAATCAGAATCAACTAAATAGGCTATTTCTAATCAAAAAGGTACTCGCCGGCCGTCGTCCCAATTTAAATAGGACCACATCAGCACCAGCAGGTATATAGTCAATATAAAAAAATACAATAGTATTGAGTACCTCGTCCTTTTTTTGAAGTCTGTTTCAAAATCGGTAACTACTTAATATTTTTATTATTTATTTAGATTTACTTATATTTCAATTTGACGTATACCTAATAATGGCCCACTACTGAGCATGAGTATCTCCTCAAGCCCGAGTGGGATACTCGGCACTTTTCTATGAAACACGAAACATTTGTTTTTTATCAAAATTGAAATTTAAACTATTTAACTGTCTAGACCAAGATTTGTTGCAGCCAACGAGTAATACCTATACTTTATTTATCACAATCACCTTATCAATCTTCGTTTATGAAGGGTGACGATACGGATCGACTTGAAACGAAGCAAGCATAATAATAATATAGTCGCAGTTTCGGTCATGTGATAGCACACTGTTTACAAACAATGGTTACGCGATAACTCTGAATATGATGCTATGGTACCTGTAAAACATGAGTCGGCAACCTTTTATTATATGAGGTCCGCAAATAGTATAATTAAGTGCGGGCCATATTTCATGTGTCAGAAGGATCACAATAATGTCAAGTTGCATCTTGTAAATGGGCTCTGTGTGGACCCCGTACCGCATCGGCATACAGGCCACATGCGGCCCGGAACCGCGGGTAACCGACTCCTGGTTTAAGGCCACGTTCAATTTGGTTATTGCAACAATTTTATTCGTACGAATACGTACAAACGATCCCGAACTACGATGAACTTTGAGAGCACGCTGGATGTGAATTAGTAGATAACATGAAAAGCAGTGATTACCTAACGGCTTAGACGTCGGTCTTGCAAAGTGGGATCTGGTTTCTAATATGGCGCTCACCTCTGATTTTCAGTTATGTGCGTGCCTATTACAATTTAATTATCACTTGCGTCGTTGCAGAAAGACATCCAAAACTGAACCTACTGTTGAGAGTTCCCGTTTAAGTTCTCAAAGGAGTGTGAAGTCTACCATTCCGCACTTGGCCAGCGTGGTGGACTGTGGGCCTAGACTGCCCCTCACACTGTAAGGAGACCCGAGCCCAGTTATTGACTGCAACGATGAATGTTATACTATTTGGTTTTCCGAATGTTTTACATTCAAAATAAATTTAATAATTTTTGCATTTACTTTTACAGTTCAGCGTTGAACTGTAAAAATGAACACCATATTTCTTGTTATGAGCTATTTTTATATGAATAATATTTGTTGTCGTAAATAAATTCAAGGCGATTTTTGTAGATGGCCATGACAACGATACATTTTAAGTTATTCGGAACTGAAACATGAATTCAATCGCAGAGATATGTTTTACATTTCCACGACACACTACTATACTAATATTATAAAGAAGAAAGATTTGATTTTTTGTTTGTGAAAATTAGGCTCCGAAACTTCTAGGCCGATTTAAAAAAATCTTTTATATTTTGAATCCTAAGTTATCCCTGATAAACATAGGATATAAAATGTTTTCAAAAACGTTAGGGATCCCTATGAAAACTTCAAAGATGTAACCCAACATATGAAAAAATACCAAAAAACATACTTATGTTGCGAACGCTGCCGAAATTATTGACAATAGAACAAAGTGATATTACAGTTTTATAGAGGACATCAATATGTACAATTAAGTCCGAGATAGCATATGTCTAAATGTTACTGTTTTGTCACAATAACTACTTTTTTCTTATAATCGAACTGCCAAATCGAAGCGAGGGCAGTTTCTAGTGCGTAAATAAACCAAGTGGAACCCCTCAGTTATGAATAACAAAATGTAGCTGAGGTCTGGACTAGTTAGCGATATTGAACGCGTGGCAACGACCGTCCTTGTGTCTCTTGCGCAATGGAAGGTCAGACAAGCCAAGCCCCTTCGCACGTGGACTAAGTTCTCAACGAGTCCTATTTTCGTAATCAGGGTTTATTTTGATTACTAAAAACTGCCCTTCGCTTCGGAAGTTCGGTTATCAGACAAAAGTAGTTATTGTGACATAACTGTAACGTTTAGATATATGGTGTCGCGGACTTAGTAGTAGATATTGATGTCCTGCATAAAACTTCAGTTTTCAACTTTACTCTTTTGTCAATAGTTTCCGCAGCTTACGCGATCTAAAAATATTTTTGGTATTTTTTTTCTCACCTTGAGTTACATTATGGAAGGTTACATATGGACCCCTCACGTTTTCTTAAATATTTTAAAGCCGAGATTCATCAGGGATAACGTAGAATTATAATAGTAAAATAATTTTTCAAATCGGCCCAGCAGTCTCGGAGCCTGTTCTCCTCAAACAAACAATCAAATAAATAAATATCTTTGTACATCTTTCCTCCTTTTAATATTAGTATAAATAGTGACGATTCAGCGATACGGTAACCCGGGAAATGGTTAAATTTACATTGCATTAAAGTTTGGTTTCCTTGCATTGTTTGGCGCTTACCGACCGGAATATGTACGGAGACGTACGATCGTTGTCGAATGAAACTACGTACTTTGTATAATAATTTTCTCCGTGAAATAAATAGTGTTGCTGGTGACACCTTAACCGCGGTCGTTATCGGAAGTGCATTATCATCATTCAAAGCTATAACTGTACCACTGCTGGGCTCGTGTCCCATAATATGAGAGGTATAGAGTAGTCCACGCTGGCCAAGTGCGGATTAGTAGACTTCC
The DNA here is from genome assembly GCA_018249125.1 of Asbolis capucinus. NCBI lineage: Eukaryota > Metazoa > Arthropoda > Insecta > Lepidoptera > Hesperiidae > Asbolis > Asbolis capucinus. The sequence continues at coordinate 5,795 of DWJZ01000841.1, read as the reverse complement.
ATAATTATCCTACTAATTCTTTGTGAGGAAGGAAGAACCTTTGTTACTCTTTCACTCAAAAACGAATGGACGGATTTGAAAAGAAATTGGCCAAGAGCTACATTGTTGTCTGGAATAACACATACGACTACTTTTTATAAAGAAAGGTAACACACGAGCGAAGCCGCGGTCGCAGACTAAATCGTAATCTATTCAGAATGAATTATGAAAGCAGCTCAGGTAATAACTGGGGTGATGACACTCGCCATATTGGTTTTAGCATGCTTGGACGGAAAATTTTAATCGCAACCTTATCAATACTGATAAGATAACAATCAACGAACGTGTGGCATATAGGCATTGTTATTATAATCTTACCGAGTATACCGGGGAGTAAGTAAAACTGTGACGTAGTACGGAGTGAACGTGTGGTGGTATATAACATTTGAACGCTCGCAGACGACGCTCAATGTCAGAGTGGCCCTGGTTAGTATTCAAATAGATTTGTAGACTTGTGATATACAGATCGCCACTTACCATCAGGTGGGATCGTAGTCAAGTGCTAACTTATCTAAGGTAAAAGAAAAATTCTGGACAATTGCCACGATGCATATGGAACGTGGGGCCTATATTAAAAATACCATTAGACACCAATCCTACTAGTTATCCCGCGGGAAAGACAGATAATTTCTGGGATAAAAATTCTATAACCATTCTGGGGTTTTAAACTACGAATATGCATCTAAATCTGTCCAGTTATTTGGGTGAAGCTCGAACAGAGACAATAAATCCAAAAAAAAAATTGTTTCGGTCTCTATATCGATAGGAAAGCGTCCCTGCATCAAAATTTTCAAAAATATTGAATGTACAGAGCTGACTCCGTTAAAGTTTTATTAATATACATGTGAAAGTTTATGATGATATTTAAATCTCTGTATCTCCACGCGGTAATCATTGAACGGATTAAGACGAAACTTGGCACACATATATTTTATAGTCTAAAATAATATTGGGTATCTTTTATCAAGACAGGACGCGGGCGACGCCGCGTGCAGAAACTAATTGAGTCATACAACACAAGAAGTTATTTTTTTAGGACTAATCTGTTGTATACAGGGAAATACATACATAGGTTTTATAAAACAAAGATGTTCTCATAATTTCATAGCACTTTCATTCAGGTTAGTGTATATATGGACGTTTCTTGACCGTTTTCGTCATATTTGTTTAAGTACCGTGGCTTCAACTCACTGAGGAGGCCTAGAACATACTCCACCCCGCTGCTACAATGCAGACTAATGGAGGGTTCAGTGGCCAACCCAAGCGTCGGAAGTTTTTATGCCGCCCAAAAGCCTACTTGGCTTTACGATTGCCAAAGACAACAACGAGTACAGACCGCTTCAGGTGTACTCCGAAGCACAAAGGAAAATTATAAAAAAAAAATGAGATTTTTGCCTCTTGCGGTCACCCTTCCTCCTACCGACCGCGCCCGCTGTTGCTTCACTCTTACTATCGAAACAAACCACCGACCTATGAACTCTATTTCACCCTACACGAGAGGTATACGGAACCAATGGGCGCTAGACCCTCGGTCGACCTGAATAAACCAGCTTCTATCATTCTAGCTTCCATAACAGTACCGCGTCATTTAGCAAATAGATTTGTAAGAATAACAAAAACATTGTACACATGTACTTATGGAGCTACAGAGTTCATAATATTTACTTAACTGATATAATACTTGCACAAACCTCATCCAAAGCTGATTAAGATCGGAGATTCGGATTAGATATTACTAGTATCCGCCCGCGGTTTCACCCGCATGGAACATTTGTAAAAAGTTATTCCAGACTCATAATTGAATCCTCGAACAATCCGCATTGGAGCAGCGTGGTGGAGTATGCTCTAGGGCTCCTCAGTATTAGGAGAGACGCGTGCTCAAAACTGGGCTATCAATAGGTAGAAGCCAATGTACATATGTATATCTGTGTTAAATTTAATTCAGACGAAAAAATATGAATCCAACCATACTAGCAAACGTTCGCATTTATAATACTAGTTTCCGCTCACGGCTTCGCCCACAAGGTGGATATGGGATAAGAAGGTGCCTATCTTTTATTGAAGACTATAATTTACTTGTACTTAATTTCATTCAGATCAGTTCAGTAGTTTCTGCGTGAAGTTATAACAACCAACCATCCTCACAAACTTACAACATTAGTAGGACTGTACCGGCCTACAAACCCGAGCAATGCGCTCAAGCTTTTCGTCTGACGATTTCTGAAAGTAAGCGCGCGGTGCACGGCGTCAGTATGCCGTTGCGGCTTCTGTGCATTCCCACCAAGAACATTCGAGATCGCCGGGGTCCGCTAGCGCTAGTAATATTCCATTCCATTGACATTTATGAATACCTCGCGCCCATGTGTGCGTTAAGACGAATGTGTAATAATTAAAGTGGGTGCAAGTGTGCGGGTGCATTAAAGCTGGCTCTTAATCGGCACTAACTTGCAGCGCGCTAAGGAATTATGTAGAGGTACTGAAGAATATTATTGATGTGTGTATAGGTACTATTTTCTCATGTTGACAAAACTTGTAAAATTGAATCAAAATAAGACCATTTTTTAATAATAAAATAAGACCAAAAAGAATAAAAATAAGACCATTTTTTAATATGATAATACGTTTCTATAAGTTATTTGTACAAAACTCGCGTAACATTTGTAGCAGCTCAAAATATTACTATTATATCTGTGATTTAGTATTACGTATGACAAGTATGACAGGCCGGTTGGTCTAGTGGTTAGTGAACCTGACTACTAAACCGGAGGTTGTGGGTTCGATTCCCACACAGGTCAAACTTTTCTGTGATGAGCAAAAATGTTTGTTTTGTGTGTCTGGGTGTGTAATAGAAATATCTATTTAAGTATGTATTTAAAAGTATATATGTATGTATATCAGTTATCTGATCACTGTAGTACAAGCTAACGCTTAGTTTGGGGTCAAATGGCCGTGTGTGAGTTGTCCAAATATATTATTATATTATTATTCATGAGAATTTTTCAAATTGGCCCAGTACTTTTGGAGTCTATTCGCTCAACAAACAATGTCATTTTTCCTTTCTTTATAAAATAGTTAATATATAAAATAATTTAAAGTACCAGATTAAAACGAGAAAGTTATTCATTTTTATTATCTTTAGAAAATAGAGTAAGGTAAAAATTGAATTCTTTACTTATTATTTATTTCCAGACTACTAATCTATCAAATTTCATTAATATGTGTTTTATATTTTTTGTACAAACTTTCGCATTTTTCAATGTTACTGAACTAGTCTCCGCCCGCGGCTTGACCCACATGGTACATTAATAAGCCAGCCTGCGTTATTTCAGACTCCTATCTATACTTCTACAAAATTTCAATCAGATACATTCAGTATTTATTGCGTAAAACCAACCTCACTTTCGTATTAATAATATCAACACACTTTATCAATGCGTTCTAAAGTGGTCTGCGTTTGTTATAGAATCTACAATACCAGTCTGTGTATGGCAGTAATTATCAGATTTCGAAACAATGGAATTACAGAAGTACTTGATTCAACTTGGACGGACTTTACTTTGCCCTACTTCACCCACCCACTCGAGGTAAACCTGAGGTTTATCACTGTAACCATTTTACTAATATTATAGATGCGAAAGGATTAGGATGGATGGATGGTACTACTTCTCGTCATCATCATCTCAACACCAAGCCCCGGTATTGAGCACGGGTCTCTCTTCTGAATGAGAAGTTAAGACCATAGGCTACCACGTTGGCCAAGTGTGGATTGGCAGACTTCGCACACCGTTGAGTTTTGCGAATTCTATTGCACGTTTCCTCACGATGTTTCTGTTTATAGCGAGTGACATTTAATTGCTTAAAACGCCCATACCTCTGAAAAGTCAGAATTGTGCGCTCTGGGATTCGAACCCAGAGCCCCCGAGTAGGAGACCGAATTCTTAACCACTAGGCTATCACCGCTAAAAACTTCACGTCAAAGGGATAGAATATAGTCTTGAATGCTTTCTATCTACATACCACGCGGGCGAAGCCGTCGGCGGATCCTAGTATGTAGTATATTATAAAACTCCCTTTATCGCGTCTGTCTGTTTACCCGCGATAAACTCAAAGTCTGCAGAACAGATTTTCATGCGGTTTTCAGCAATAGATAGAGCGATTTCAAAGGAAGGTTTAAGTGTGTAAGTTGTTGAGGTTTTTTGTAATCTGTTCGAAATATGATGACAATTGATGAGAATTTTGAAAAAAAAACACGCCATTCATAACATACCACGTGGGCGAAGCGGCGGGAGTAGCCTATGTTTTGTCCCAAGTTCTATCCTTTGTATCAATTTTCATCAAAATGGGTTCAGTAGTTTAGACGTAAAAATGTAACAGACAGTTACTTTCGCATTTATAATATTAGTAAATATAAATAACTACTAAGTACTAGAATTCCCTGTGTCGTCTGAGATCTAATTAAATTAATAACTTCACCCTAGAACAATCATTCAACTGCATATAAGTAAATTCTGGCAATCGAACCCGGGACCTTTTACATACAAGCACCAATCCGAGTCCCCGGTAGTTAACAACTAGCCTACTTAAATTTAAACTAGTTGAATTTAACTGCATATTCAACTAGTAGTTTAAAATAACTATTTTATTTAAACGCTTTCAAATGGTTTTTTAAACACGGTGTAATTTAAATAAAAATATATAATTGTGTGAACCGTGAAAAACACAAGTCATAAACTAAATTATCACATATTTTTCTAAGCAATTTTTTACAATGATATAAACAGCCAAGCAAGTTCGTATTCACTAGTAGGTTCCGTAGCCAAGTTTTTAGGTAGACTGGTTTTAAATAAAGAAAAACGCGCTTCGCCTAGGCTTTTATAACCCATACCGCAAAGGGCTGGAATAAGTTGCCCGCATCGGTGTCCCGTTCGATTACAATGCTAATGTCTCCAAGTCAGGAGTGAATAGGCTTCTATTAAGTTAGTGTCGTCGCTTTATCATCGAAGATTTTATCGAAGACGTGGTCAAACGTTAACTTATTTACGTTAAAAGAGGTATTTTAAAGACTTTACAATTACTACATATAAACAGAAATATGTATGTTTAAACGGAATAATAGAGTATATACTGCAACCCTTTACTTGTGTGCGAAAGAGACTAATCAGTTTTCAGTGGCCCCTATACAGTGTGACGTCATCATTTCTACACCTCTTATGCGTGTGCGAGTAAAGTTTGCAGTGCAATTTTTGACTGCACATTTCAATTTTCCGTTTTTCCCGTCTTGACCTTGAAGCACATATTGTGTCAAAATAATACTTGAAAATATAACATATTGTACTTTTTTTTTAATATTTTTCAAATTACGCTTATTGTTATATTCAAAAGTTGTTAGGCCCAATATATTATGATATATTGTACTTTTTAAAAATCGTGTCATTTCATCCACAGATGTTAACAAGTTAAGAACTCTTCCCCGCGTATTAGGTTCTATTACTTCCTTCCTGGCAGGAAATACCTTAATAATACTTCAGTGTAGTGTTATTAACGTTCATGGGCGACGGTAATCACTTACCATCAGGTGACCGTTTCTTTTGGTTTCTTATCACTAAAAAAATACGAGCACACAGATACAAATAGGCACGCGCGCACACACACGCACACGCACACGCACATACACACACTCACACATGAATGCACACCGGACATAAAATTTAGTTAAGCTATACTTTTTAAGTTTCTCATTCTAAGTGATGTAAAAA
>DWJZ01000840.1:0-27565 GCA_018249125.1 Asbolis capucinus | reverse complement strand
GTTACTTTCCCATTTATTATATTAATAAGGATTACAATATTTTAAAACTTGCTAACTAAGGGGAACGACATACAAGTGACATAATCTTTGGGAATTTTTCAGAGTAAAGTCGCATGGAATTGTATGTCATTAGTCACCAAAATCGAGGGATTTTACAATTTTTTCCTTTTTTCATATTTTCAAACGGTTTAGGTTTAGACCTGTAAAAGATGGATGTGGTATGACCCCAAATCACGTAATAAATCTTACTCTATTTGAAGGAAAATTTTACTTTCCGACACATTCACAGTCCTTATTATTAAGGTCACGATAAAAATCGTACTTATTCAGGATATACGAGCATTTTTATTCTTATCTTACTTCATTGAATTATCAATTTAAAACTCGTCAAATATTTACTAGGAATTTACACAAACTCAAAGAAAATGTCCTCGCAACTAAGCGGAGATAAAATGGTTGTTCGAAATCAATTTATAAGTTTCAAACGAATAAATTGAGTTTTAATATAAAGATGCAAATTTGAAATACTTTTGCATTATCGTTTGGGAATATTTTCCCGATTTGGATAACAGGAAAATACCATTTCATCTATATCATAATACACATTACACGCGTTGGAACTATTCTAGCCTTACACCTTTGTTCGTAAAATAAGGTATTGGTGTATCTGGGGTCATTTGATACTCATTCCGGTTGCTTCAGCAATAAATTGCTGTTTTTTTCTGTCTTTTCCTCGCTTATGGGCTTATTACTTCCTTCCTAGCAACAACGTTAGTAACACAGGTCTGCTTGTATTACATTAAAAGTTAAGTAGCAATAAGTGCATTCAGCAGGAGGATAGGTGGCTAATGGTAAACATTCTAATGTGCTTCCGTGATTTGTAAGTAAAATCGTTGGTTTCGGTTGTTATCGTTAGATAGAAAATGTTAAGTTACATATATAGGAGTGGCTTCCGGCTTTGGGAACCCCTCCTCTTCCTTACTTATACCTTCACTAATTTGCATTGTAGCATAGTGGTGAGGTATTGGGCTTTCCCATTTTTAAAGCGGACTATGTAAAAACTAGCAGTTTTCAATTAAAAAAAAAATTTTAATCGGTACACCCAGAGAAAAACTAGGAAGCTAAGAACATAAAAATATACATTCAAATTTAGAACGTATGTTTTAAGTCGGTTGAAAACTAAAAAAACACCTTTTCTCGCAGCGTGCCCTACGAGGAACTAAGGCAGCGGTACCTTCAGTTCTCGGTGTACGACTTCGATCGCTTTAGTCGCCATGACCTCATCGGGCACGTGGTTCTCAAGGGCCTGCTGGAGTCAGCTGACCTGCATCAGGAGATTGAGTATACCATGAACATTCTCGCTGCACCACAGGTATGAGTCTATCTTCTGCTGTTTTTAATAATTAAGAGCTGCATCAGGTTATCTTTCCTACTAATATTATTAGTTCATAATAGTGCTAGCTGCCGCCCACGGCGTCGCTAGCGTATTGACAAAAAGTGGCCTATGTGTTATTCCAGATTATAAAGTATAATTGTGCAAAATCTCAATCAGATCCGTTCAGGAGTTTTTGCGTGAAACGGGAACAAAAATCCATCCATTTATCGTGTGTGAGTTATATGCACGTAGTTTAAGAAACCTTTGTACATATACTGTAGGTGTATGTACTATGTACATTGGTCATCCACAACACAAGGAATCCTAGTTGAGGACCAACAGTAATTGTTTTATTTATCTATCTTCATAAATAAATTAAAAAAAAATCTATCAATTAGTGGGATCTAAATCACTTTAACAGTTTAACAGGTTATAACACTTAATTTTGCTTAAAAATTTAATACTACCAGAGCCATCTGTATTTTGTTACTTGCGACTGTAGAATTAGTTATTGACTAAGTTAAATAGATAATGTTGGATTTATTTGTAATCATAGACGTAATATCATAGATATAAATAGACTAACAACCACTAGTGAGTAAAACCTACATTCCAAAAAGACATGAAAATACTGAAAACAAATTTTACTTAACGTAAAAATACAATAAATTTTTGAAAATTAGATGCGTGCTCGGTATTTGAACCAATGATTAAAATGTGAGTAATATCGTTAAAACGGGTGTTTATTGAAAGTGATAAATTGTCCCACATTATGAGTAGACAGTATTGGACAGGGTCTGCGTTAGAGAGTATCCAACTCCATCATCATCATTAGATAACAGAATCAGAAACCGTAAAGACGCGGTTCCGAAAACCACGACAGACGACAAACGACAGCGACAGCAATACATTTTTCTGTGTATTGTTATAAATGTGATTATTTTAAATGTGAATAACAATCTTATTTCTTGTATTTTCTCTTATTTATGAATCTGAATTTCATTCTTCATATTTAACGACATAAAACTGCAAGTGCAGTCTATTGTAGTATTTTATGTAAATAAATCTCATACATAATAATGTAAAGTAGTGAAACCTGTAGTTGCAGAAAATGGTATCGATCCGTCGAAGATGTCTGGCCTTTGGCACGTTTAGAAGAATTGCACCTTCAGCTATGACAAATATTGAACATCACCGACAGACTTTTAAGACATTTACTGCGACAGTAGTATTATTTTTGTACGAAATCTTTTCTGTGACTACACTTGTTTTGCGTAATTTGCAATTACTGTTGTATTTTGGCATCAGTGAAACTCAGTGCCAGAGTTATGTGTCAAGTTATGTTCGTATTAGCAATTAATTATCACTTGCTACGGTTAAGGAAAACATCTTGAGGAAGCCTGCATCTTCGGAGAGTGCTCTATAAAATTTTTATAGGGGAGTAAAATCCGCCAATCCGCACTTGGCCAGCGAGGTAGACTGGCCTGTGCCCCTGATATTGTGTGTGGAGACCCGAGCTCAGTACAGGGACAGCTTTGGGTTGCAATTACCATTATGAATCTGTCTTCGTCAAATGTCATTATTATCTGTTATTGACGTATAACATCAGTTCGTCGCTTTTGCGGAATCGCACCTTAACTACACTGGCGTTTGAATAGAAGAGGTTACACAAATGATAATCATTTTATCATTTGTATATCTCCGAGTATAAATCCAGTGAATCATTAATCAACCCCCGCTCACACCATCGCTGTCACCCGCAGTTGTTACTTTAAGGTTTGGTTTCAAGGTTCTAGACCTTCATCATTCGACGCCTTGAACCGTTATTGAAGGACTGTAAACTGTAGTAAATTAAATTACCGAGTATTTCGTGTTAACGTTGGTTGATAATTAATTTGATTATAAATTAAAAGCAGGAAACATTGATGATGCGGAAATGGAATTAAGTGGGTAATTCGTAGAAGTGAGAAGATATGATTATTGTTATAAACGGTTGACTTACGTTGTGGTAGGATTCGCCCGACTAGTTTCGGATCTGTCCGAGGTCCTTCATTAGGAGCCGTCCGCGACAACAGCGCGCTTGTGACTTGTCGCTTGCGCTTGGGCAGGACTTGCTTCAGTTTATTACAATAATCATGTATTCTGACACTCACAAATCTTCAATGTTAAAGTGAGAAGAGGTTTTGAACTGCATGATATTTTATGTTTCTGTAAGCGGTAAAACAAAAATCGATTCTTTATTCAATCGATTCTATTTAATGCTGTAGGTTATAATTTTGTCCGTTATAGTCAGAACGTTAATGATATAACTTGCTGTCACGTCTGTGCGATCTGAGACACATTCTTGCCCTCGAGGGTACGGCGTTTGTTAATACTGTTGGCGTGAAATCGGTTTCCCACGGTTTGTGGTATTAAGCTAGAAATGCTATAGTTTTAGGTCATTAATCATATTATTATTAGAGTTTAAAATTGATTTTAATCTCGAAATTGACACAACACGTACCATTGGAAAACGTTTGAACGTTGCTGACCCGTGTACTTTCCGCAGAATCACGTTCCGTTGGAAGTCAACTTTAGTGTTTATTTAGTTATATGACCTTTCTATAAAAGTTGTGCCATTATTGCCTTCTTTTTTACATAACTTATCCTTATCACAGGAGAAGAAGGACCTGGGCGAGCTGATGCTGTCTCTCTGCTATCTTCCCACTGCTGGGCGACTCACTGTTACTGTAATCAAGGCTCGGAATTTAAAGGCAATGGATATAAATGGATCTTCAGGTAAGTTGTTTACGGATAGAAATGACAGTAATTTCATAGATCTTGTTTCATAAGTACTAAAAAAAAATCTAAAATCCATTATATATATAATACATATATATACATACGAAAAAATCTAGGTTCGTACAGACTTAAAAGCAAAAAGTATTTACATAATACTCAGCAGACTGAAAATATGCATCATTTGGTTACTTCTTCGTATCGAACATCATTTTTTTGGAATCTACCATCGTTTCGGAAAGGCGCCCTAATGAAGAAGAGAAGAAACGGTGAAAGAAACTCTTGAGCACATCTTCACAATGAGTACTAATTTATTAAAACGAGCTTGACTTTACTTGAGTGAAACCAGCCGGTTTCGTGCGTATGAGTATTATTCCCAAGCAACCTTGTCATTGTCAACACTGTAGTACCCTTTTACTATGAGACACACATACACACACAGAAATAAACAATAAACATTATTTTTATTGTAGTTTTTTACTCAAATTATAATTCGACTTTTTATCTTTTTTGTTACAAACTTTCGTCATCGACATAAAAATTTGAATAAATTACTGGTGGCGGTTTTCCCTTTCCAGTTGGCTTAGTAAGATGTTTCCAAGATAAGAGTGAAAAGAATTCTTCAAGGCGCTTTATTTATTTTTTTAATTCTGTTTTTAAGGTGCTTTACTATTTGAACTTACATTGCCACTTATCATCAGCTGGGATTGTTCAGCATTAAGCTTTTAAGCAAAACACAAGCAGATAGCCTAACTTGGACTTTGATCTCTCGGACGGGAAGTCCTGGGTTCAAATCCTGCACTTATTTATCAAAAGAATATGGGCGTATGTAAAAGTTAATTTGGTGAAGGAAAACATTGTGAAGAAATCTCCTGACAAACCCACGTAAAGTCCTCGATGGTGTACGAAGTACCAATCAGCACTTGACCACTATGGTGGACTATGGTCTATACCCCTCATGTGAAAGGATCCGAGCCCAGTACTGGCAATCGGGACATGCAAGCCCAGGAGTGGGATTGTTGTTGCAATGATGAAGTAAAAAACATATACGTGCTAAGAATTCTGAGTGAACATATACGTATGTACTAAGAATTTTGAATGAACATATATGTACTAAGAATTCTGAGTGAACATATATGTACTAAGAATTCTGAGTGAACATACATATATGTACTAAGAATTTTGAGTCTGAGGGAGAGATCGTAAACATTTTATTTTTCTCAAAACAAGAAGCAACATAAATTGCGAGTGTTATATAATCGTAAAACTAGATAATAAAGATGAAGGAAAATATAATAATTTTTATAATGGTACGAGGCCGGGATCCGCACAGTTTTTATTCTTTAATGTGTTTTAGGGTTCCGTATAAAATTCGGAACCCCTACAGCTAGTTTCGATTGTAGGCGATCGAAAGTTAAGCAATATCGGGCGCAGTCGGTATTTGGATGGGTGACCGCCGGTGGCAATAATTTGAACGCTTCCGTGATACAGAGGACACACCGTCGAAACCGGTTTTTATGGTAAAACAGCAATCGTTAAGCCACGTTGGGGGACATCGGGTGGCATAAAGACTTTCGGCACTTTGATTGGTTAGTAACCTGTTCACCAATCCGGATTGGAGTGGCGTGGTGGAGTATGCTTTAGGCCTCCTCAGTTTGAGGAGAAACCCGTGCTCAAATGCCGTTAATGTCCGCAGGGCTATGAAACCTGTAATTCCAGTAAAATATTTAGAAGAGAAGGATCTAAGGATATCTCTTTACTTATTAGGATTTTTTATATTGATAATATTATTATATTCTTATTAATATCACACGCCCTCGAAATTTTGGTGTAACAACTATTTCTGACAAAAAAACTAATAAAGCAGGGGAATTAAAACATACTTAAAATGTTATTAAATGAGTTGCAATCAATGACAATCGTGAACATAAGGAATTCTTTGCTGAACCCCTATTTTTCTGGCATTTCCGGACCACGCCTTGAGTAGCCCTGGAACAAGGTCAATGAACCTATTTTCGTGGCAATTTCACATAAAACGGAACAGTTATAAAACATTAGGAATTTATTTTACCGAAATAAAGGTTAATGTGTTCTCGACTCATTTTAAAAAAGGAGGTTATTTTTTTAATACTTTTTTCTAATTAGAATAACTTAATGCTTGACATAGATCCCACCTGATGGAAAGTGGCGATGGTGTCTAAGGTGTTGGGCGCACTAACTTAGTAAATGCCTATTCACTCTTCTCTCGAAGACTCCTACATCGTACTTATGCAGGAACACCGACGCAGGCAAGTCATTCCATTCCCTTGCGGTTCGCATAATAAAACATGAAGAAAACTGCGTCGTTCCGACCGGCGAGATGTTCCCGACATAAGGATATCTGCGGTACGCCGGATTTTTCGATGGAGGAACTTACTTTTTCTTACATTTATACGCCATAAAAATAATTAAACTGTAAAAAATAGAACGGGCCTGGTTTCAATTAAAGATCGGACAAGTTAGTGACAGATAGGTATTTGTTCCCGGGTCATAAGGCCATGTTACCCTAGCACGAGGTATGAATAAGCATTTATTAATCTTCCTGCGACTACGTCCGCCTTCTTTGAACCCCTGAAGAGAGGGTTTTTCCCCAAGTTGTATTACACCCCTGTACCAAAGTTCCAAGGCGTGGATAGGTAGGACAGACAGATAGACAAAATCACTCGTATTTATAATATTAGTAAGGATAATCTTAAAAATTCGGCTTATTAACATAGTTGATCCTAAAATCAAGTTTGAAATTCATTGTTATAATTTGAACTGTAACTGGACAGATATACCTTATATCATTAATTTTAGATTTTTTTTAATAGGTTATATTCAGTATTGTTTTAATATTTTCAAGGTTTAAAGATTATCATAGATTTTGTTGACTTTATCTTAGTAACTCTGACTAGCGATTCAGAAACTCATTATAAAAAATCATACATGTACATATATACGAGTATATACATACACTCACTACCCGCCTTAGAATGTGTATGCGTAGACCAGGGGTCAGTGATCCGTGGCCCGCGGGCCGCATGCCGTTGCGGTGGGGCCCACATAAATCGCATTTACAACACAACTTTGCGTTACTTGTAAAACACACATAACTTTGAAAATTAGAGGTGTTTTACAGGATTGAATCCAGGACTTAACGTTTGAGAGACCTACGTTATTACTTGCATAAGCATATGCTAGCTGTGCTTTATATGATAGTGTTTTTGGAATTTGTGTAAATTCATTAAAACACAGACGATGTGGCTGATACCAAACACCCATAAAAGCACTTTAATCACACGGATCATAACGTTCAGTTTTTATTACAATTTTATGTCTAGACGGTTGAACAATGTACACACAATTTGGACAATGTACAAACGTTTTGAATAGTGTACAATCGTATGTAAAATCGATTAACAACTAGTAATGATAGTGGATAAAAGGTTCATAGCGCAGCGGCTGTTGTCGATTGTAAACGACCGAGAAACTTGAGCGACAACGTGCTCGATAATAGAACGGATGACTTAGTAGCAAAAAAAAAATTGATCGCTTTCGTGCTTCGGGACACGTGTATAATCGGTTTAGATTATTATCGTTAGATAGCAATCGGCTAGCCATATCGGAGGCTTTCGGCCTATGCTCTAGGCGTCTTCAGTGTGAGGAGGGACCCGTGCTCAGTAATGGGCCATCAATAATGGATGGTCACAATATCCTTGCGCTAAGTCCTATCATCATATTACTTATTGACTATATCCCATTTTCAAATATTTTGAAGGTAGGTACTGATCCCATAATCTTGTTTACTTCTATGTTTATTATATAAATAATTTTCCGTCCGGAAAACAAAACTCTTAAGATTAAGTAGCCTTATAGAAGACTACGACGTAAAACAACAAACAACTCCGATATAGATATTATCTATTAGCTAAGTGATCCGATCCGATACGACACGATCCGACACGATCCGATAAGATCCGATAAGATCCGATACGATCCGATACGATCCGATACGATCCGATACGATCCGATACGATCCGATACGATCCGATACGATCCGATACGATCAGATACGATCCGATAAGACCTAATTGCTGTTGCTTAACTTTTTCGATTGGTTACAATCGAAACAAGCCTCCGGGCAATGAACGCTTCAATGCTTGGGGCTATAAATGCTGCGACATATTCACTGCAACGTACGCTTATAAATTATTTCGGTCCAGAGATAAAAAAACTAAAATCGCAAGCTAAATTCTTTTTCCTTCTGTATTTCTAGCGCGTTATAAATAGCGTTTTTTGAAAAAAAGGTGTAGATGAACTCTTTTTCAGTCACAGTAGAATAAAAAGTATCTTAGAAAACGCACACTCGGTCATATGATTCCAAATTATGCAACATATAATGAAATCAATTAATGACTTTCTGAAATATAAAATTTGTTAAAAGAAGAGATAATAAAAAGAAAAAAAAATCTAAGTTGAAGGACAAATGTTGATAATATTACGAATTTTAATTTATTTTTAAATAAAAAAAACACCGTTCATTTCCTCTTTACACAAATCATTATATATGTATTACAAATAATATCAAATATTACAAATTACATTTTTTTAAGGAGTCGCTGAAATACATTGTATTTATTTACTTTTGTCCAGATCCTTACGTGAAGATCTGCCTCAACTGTCAAGGCAAGAGAATCAAGAAGAAGAAGACAACTGTAAAGAAGAATACGCTCAGTCCTGTTTATAACGAAGCTCTGGTCTTTGACCTTCCGGAAGAGAACGTGTATGACGTAACACTACTGGTCAAAGTCATCGACTATGACATGTGAGTAATTATTATTATGTAGTTAATATTTCGATCAATAATAGAACTAGATGTTGGTTAGCGACAAAACTTTACTAAGGTAGTGTGTCCAACATCTTAGACATCATCACCACTTTTCATCAGGTGGGATCGATGTCAAGCATTAACTTATATTGTATAAAAAAATATGTCTCGACATATAACAGCTCACTTGAAATGTGGGCCGGTGTTTTGTTTAGTTCGTTTCAAACAGCCAACACATAAACACGTTCCTCAATGCTGCAATGTGTATTCGAATTATTTATTACAACCAATTAGGTACAATGAATGTAATTAGGTTGAACGTAGAATATTTTTCAAACTGTTTCTTAGTTCGTTGTTAATTTAACGAAAATGTATGTATAAGGGTATATTCATGCGGAAAGTATTTTGTGTTAATTTTCTACGGATTACATCTAGTATATTCTTGATCGATGCGTTAATAGTATAGTTATTAGCAATGTAGTAGTATAGCCTAGTGGGTTAAACATTGATGTCCCGAACGGCATGACCTAGGTTCGATTTTCTCTTTATATCTCTTCTCCTGGTCATTTTTGAAGTAGATTGAAAGGATTATCTCAATTTAAAAAATTGTATACATCGAGAAGGGAAGGGAAAAGTTGCGGTGGACGCCGGAATCACCTATGTCGAACAGCTATTTCACCCGGCCATGGACAGAGAGAGATTCAAGGAACTGAGTGAAGAGAATAAGAAGAATACATACAACTATAAAATCGATGGTAACTCTTCCTAGATTACAAAACTAGTCCCAGAGCGCTTTTATTTTACTAAAGTTATAACAATGCAGGAGCGAAGTTAGGTGATTAAACCTCAACTTTCCGCTTATTAACTCGAGATATAACCTGATCCAGGTGTTTTATTACGATAAGACGATGTTTTCTAACTTCGATATCTATCTACAGGTGTACTTTAACTACATATGTATATTAATAATATTTAACTATATATGTATTAAATACATGTGCTTATGTTTTATTAGTCTCTTCGATATTAATTAGATATTCTATTGCTATGTATTTTAATTACATGTGTTTATATTTTATTATGTAAAACACATAGTTAAATTATATACATATATCTAAGTGCAAAGAATACGGTAAAAATGTATTATAGATATGTTGCCTGCCAATTATACAATTTTGCGCCTAACTTAGAATCATATCACTCCTAAAATGGCAGTTGTGGATCCTTGTCGGTGGTCTTAGGACTCCATAAAAACTTGCAGCTCATGGGTTGACCACTTACTTCTCCACCAATCGGTTCTGGGCGTTGAGACTAATGTCTTCCTGTTATCGTTCGCCCAAACGCTGGTTTGAAATATGTGGGTTTGACATTTGACGCAGAAAAATATGGCGACTGTTTTTCCGCAACAAACGTCATTCCCATACATTTTGAATTAGCGTTTGTTGTGAACGTTAACAGAAAAGATATCTGGTTAGGGGTGCTGGTATATTGCGTTAAAGATTAACCCCCCCTTAGCGATGAAGGGACGTCTGTTAGGGGTGCTGGTGTAGTACGTTAAAGATTAACCACCCCTTAGCGATGAAGAGAATCCTGTCATTGATATGTTGAAACGTAAAATTAATCAATAATTTTACATTCATTTTTACATTTTATTATTCACCAAAAATAAATTACACGAAAATTTTTTATAAAACGTCACCTTAATTAATTATTAATTTAACGGTGAACGTCTGAGAGAAAACAAAAGCTTTTGTTACCATAAAATGAAACCTTTGGTAAATTATATTAACATTAATCTTAAACTAAGATACGTTTTCATTATTTATTAGTACCACAGTTGTACAGGATTCTGTAATTAGTTTAGTCTAGACATACTTATAACTTATAATAAACCGAAACTTGTATATTAAATCTTGCCATCTGTTGCTTCAAAATTATCACCTTAAGATAATATATGTAAACTGTAATAAGTACGACAAATCTTGCTCAAGATAACTTACATAACATCTTATATATAACTTTCTCGTGTCACAATTTCAGTTACCTTACTCATCCGAACGGCTTGACCGATTTTTATGAAATTTTATTTGCATAGTTGTTCTGAGAATCGGCTTCTATCTTTTTTTCATACCCCTAAGTGATAAAGGTTGTACACCCCAACTTTTTTTTAATTTTTGGACTACTTTTTTTATTTTTTTATAATGTGGCATTAAAATACATAGAACTCTAAATTTTCACGCTTCTATCACCAACCTCTATTAATTTAATCAACGGTAAAACAACGTTTGCCGGGTCAGCTAGTATCTTATAAATATTTTAAATATTACAAAGTTTTATGTGACGCCGTTGAGAGGATCACTAGAAACGCCAAGTTGCGTCGTATAAATGAGAACTGTGTGAGCCGCACTGCAATAACATACGGGCCGCCGGTTGCCGACCTCTGCTGTACCTAACTTCATATCGTTGCTTATGTATATTTTTTGTTCCCAGGATCGGTCAAAATGAACTGATAGGGTGCACAGCGATAGGATCATCTTTGATTGGCATCGGTCGTGACCATTGGCTGGAGATGTTGGACAACCGTCGCAAGCCAGTGGCTCAGTGGTACCCCCTCAACAAGAGTCTACCGGCTAATGTGTCAGCGCCGTCAAAACAGGAGAATGTTGGGTTGAGCTGCTTAAGTGTAAGGTATGTGTCCAACTCATTGATGGTGCATGCTGCAATGCGTACCCCTCCAGGGTTAGTGGCCAATCCAAGTGTCGGAGGTTGTATGCAGTCCAAAGGGCTCCGTCATGGCTTAAGATTGCTATCTAACGATAACAACCTGGATTGACGGCTCTACGAGCACCCAGAAACCCGGTTTTTGGTTTGGTTTATATCCTGTAACGGCTTGTGAGAAAAATGTACCATGTACATGTAATGTATAATGTTTGGTAATAGGGCTTTGCGTGAGAAATATAATATTAATATTATTATTTAGTATATATGTGCATTAAATGTACATTATATCATTTTGTACATGGGCAATGTAGGTCATTTTCCATTTATTGCTGTCGGCTATTTCCATGAAAAATTGTAACTATTTTTTACTACCATCAATTTTTAACCACGAGTAGTTATCGTATTCGATAATACCTGTAAAAATACTGATAGCCAAATATTGAAAATTTAATGTATGTAAATAAATAAAATCGGTTTGTTTCTAATATTCACAAATCAAAAGATGTTAATAGTCGACAAATTCGAAATATGCACCATTTGGTAACGTCCTCATTTCGCTTACGTAAGGTGCAGCGATCTTTTGTGGGGCTTGGTGTATGTAATATTGTATGTTTTACAACAAAGCGCCAAAGTCAATCCTTAAGTTACCTATCGAAATATTTAAAAAGCAAATTAAATCCCAACTCATAAAAAAGGGGTATTATAGTATCTATGAATATCTAAATGACAAGGATGCTTGAAAATAATATACATACATCCGCAGCCGGTTCCACCCAAGTTTGTTCTTTGTAATAATTTTGTATCATTATTTTATGTGTTATTGAAAAGATGTGCTGAGGAGTGGCTTTCGCCGTTTCTTCTCCTCATATTTTCCTTTATTACAGTATCTTTGCGAAACGGTGGTAGTTTCTAAAAAATTACGTTCATAAGAGAATTGAAAATACCTACATGGAATAAATGATTTGAATTTTCAACTTTTATTAAAATAACCGCTTTTTACTAAACACATATGTATACATACATATATACACAGTACATACATAAAAATTAAATTTTTTACAATTTTTTCAGCTAATCTCTGAAACGGATAGACTTATTTTGACGAGACTTTCACTGGCAGATAGCAGACGTAATAAGGAGTAACTTAGGCTACTTTTATTTCAGAATTATAAAATAGAAGTTATCGTAAAATAAATATCTTTGCACAACTCACACATGGCTATCTGATCCCAAACTAAGCGTTAGCCTGTGCTATGGCGATCAGATAACTGATAAACATCCATATATACTTTAAAATACATACTTAAATAGATATTTCTATTACACACCCAGACACACAGAACAAACATTCCTGCTCATCACAGAAAAGTTTGAAGTAGTCAGCTTCACTAACCACTAGACCAACCGGCCTGTCAAACTAAAAAAAAAATTTGTTAAATTTTACGCGAATTCGTAGGCACAGCTGAAACGCTAAAACAATATGTTTCAAGAATATTTTTCAGGCGAGGCAAGATTAATGGTACTCATTTCAGTGGGAGATATTACGAAGGGGAATCGTCGTATTTTGTAGGGCCTTTTATCCTCCCTAAACGATATTTAAGTCTCACCTTTTTAAGTCTTCTTTCCTTTTCACAGATGAAGAGACAAGGATCAAGTCATCGAGGAGTAACATCGGAATCTTGCTGAATTAGAAAGAAGCGAAAATATCGAGATATCTTTGGACTCGTTCTCTCATGATGCCAAAGATTACAATGTAAAGTTGGTCTAGTCTAAAAATGCACGATCCTACAAAGATATTTTCACATGAAAGCAAATTCTGATTTAAACGTGTATCCACGTTTTACGTGTGTGCAAAGGGAGTGAGTTTTGAATTGAGATAGAATGAGACCTGCATTTTCTATGTCTTATCCATGTTGGGTAGAATGCTGGTGCATTCTTAGACTGGATTATCATTGATATGTAAATCTAAGTGAATGTTCTTAGGTTACTTTACCGTTCTATGTCCATTTACAGTAGAATGTTTACTATAACACTGAATGTTAAGCGATATAGAAGTTAGAGACGAGTAGAGTAGACATCTCTGTTGGAGTAGAAAAAAAGAATTTATCCCGTAGAAACGTTTAAACTAAAACACATGTATCATTTGGCTTAGATTTAGGGTTTTAATAATCTAAATAAATTTTGAAAATTTTTAGACTTAGGTAACGGAATCACAATCATTACTTTCTGGTACTTTTGCTTTTAATTCTTATGTTCTATTCTTAGATCTCATTCTTGTCTATTGTACGCAATACGCACACTTCAAATTCAAGACTTGTGTCATGTACATACATACATACAATATAAGATAGATGTTGTATTATTGTTATTTAGTATAAAAATATGAACGTGTTTAAGATACTTATAGCAATCTTTTAAGCATTTTCAAAGAAATATCATATCAAAATCTTCAAATATCTAAAGAAACATTTGTTGCACAAATTTTGCTATTCTGAATAGCGAATGTTTAACATTCATTTAGAGTCGGGACAATAAGTAGATGGGGTTTTGTATAGGAAAGAATTTAGAAAAACTATATTTTTATTTCGCTCAGCACTTCCATTTGTTACAAGTGTTACACTCTTTTTAAGATGAAATTGAAGCTTTAAATCGTGTTAAAATTAAATATATATTTAAAAATATATAAAGTCTTTATCAAATACTCAACATATAGTTTATAATTTAATTAAGAATATAGATTATTGTAGTTGATGTAGCGCCGCTTATAGTGACCAATATTTTATCAGTCACAAGGCTACTGTTATGCATATTAATGTTTTGACGTAATACTATCGAAATAAAAAAAAATTGCCCCCTGCACAAAACAATATTTATAAAATAGCCCACATCCCCTTAGAAAAAAACTTAATCTTCTAACGGCTTAAAATGTTTTCTCATACTTTTTTCTTCGAACACATGCAAAATTTCTCGCCAAGAACTCCTCAAGGCAATCGCCGCCATCATCAAGAACTCACAAAGTAGACGGCAAATTTGTACACTGTTCTTTTTGTGTCGGGGGTTAATATAAAATAATATTATTACTTAAGTATCGTCTAATATATTTTATATATCAAACATATAAAAAATTAAATTTAGATATATATTAAATGTACTTCAATTGCTATCTAAATACACAATTTTGAAAAACATTTATAACTGTGTACCTGTACTTACGACGATATAGCCAGTAGATTAATGATATTCTATTTTCAAAAATCCAGTCCTGAAGAAGCGTGTGTGGCGGGAAAACGTCAAAATAATGCACCGTGATTGGTTGATACAAATGTGTGCCATATCATAATTAATATAAGTTCTAATATTAATATTATTAAAAAGTTTGAATACAAACTTTAATTAATTTTTCTTACTAAAAGTGCGATAAATTGATAAAGAACTAACAGTTTAATTAAAGACTTTTTTTATTGTTAATTGGGTTGATAGTAAAAAACTCATGAACATTCTTTTATAGTTATAATCTGCGGGTGCAAAATTCCCAAAAGAAGTTTACTTATAAAATGTCTTAAGAAAATATAATCAAAATTTAATGTTAAATTCTGATAAATAAGGGTCAATTTCCTCTGAAAGGGCAACGACATATACAGCTTTTCGTTGCAAACATTCATTAATGGAACTAAATCTTCTTACTTTTGAAAATTATCACTTTATTTTAGTACAAAACTTTTTTTATTACTATTTTATACTTCAAAACTTGTCGAAACAAGATAATATTAACATTTGCATAAAAAGTTTCTTAACTTGACTTATTATGATATATTTTTATATGTAGGAGCGAATATAAATTTTATTATCCGTAGAAATAACTTTGTAGGGAGAAATAAAAAAATAGATTATATTATTCATTTATAAAATAAAAAAGCCTAGTCTTGCCGATATGTTTTTTAATATTGAAAATAAATCGGTGTTATTCTTTTTATGTAGATATAGTGCTTTTATTTGCTGTAGAGCAGGGGTGAGCAACCCGCGGCGCGCAAGGCGTATGCGGCCCTTTGGGCATTTAAAAATTAGATGTTTTGTGCTTAGAAGGTGTGTCAAAACATAAAATAATACAACATAAAAAACAATTATGATACAAAAATTGAGCAAATATATAAAAACTTTACTAAACTCTAAAACCTTCAGTAGATTTGATTAAGAATAAATAATGCTAATCTATGTGCGGCTCCGCCCCTAAGAAAGGTGAAATTTAAAATTGGCCCCTTAATTCAAAAGGTTGCTCACCCCCACTCCAGAGGTTTCACTGCAAAGGCATTTTTGTATCAAATTAGTGTGTAATAACCTGCATTTTGGCTTATTTGTGAACCATTGCTTTAGATTACTACTTACCAACTTTTATTTTTTACTATAAATTGATGTCAAGCAAATTATTTATAAATGTTTACATTATTTATTTCATAAATTTATAAGATTAAAACGAAAATCACTTTCGTATCATCAAATTATGTTAACTGCATTTAAATTTT
This sequence comes from Asbolis capucinus, assembly GCA_018249125.1. NCBI lineage: Eukaryota > Metazoa > Arthropoda > Insecta > Lepidoptera > Hesperiidae > Asbolis > Asbolis capucinus. The sequence goes on along the minus strand of DWJZ01000840.1, from coordinate 11,322 downwards.
AACTTAAAATTTTAAAATGTTCTATGTTTTTAAATCTTTAAGTTGGATATTATTAAAGCAGTAGATTCAATATTAAGTTGTATGCTATTTTTCACAACATAATTTCGTATCAAAACCTAATGTGAGTGTTTTAATATTAAGTTAAAAGTTATCCTCGTAGATATACTCTTCGGTATATTATAGAATTAAAATTTTCACTGTAAGTGAATTTGTAAGTGTCATTCACTTCTTTTTGTATCTGTTACTTGTATGCGGCAGCCGTGGAAAAGAGAGTACAAGAGAAAGTTGTATGAGAGGTTATTTTTGTATGAGCCTAGAGTACTACGCCATGTAAGTCTTTATACTGTAACTGTATTTATTATAACTACTTATACTGGTATATATTATGAATAAAATGTTATCAATTTTAATCTGCAATTTTATTTAATTCTACCATCAATTGTAGCTCAGTATATGGAGGCCATTTTGGAGAACTTAGGGTTGCCAATCGTACTATATTATAAAGTATTGTACTGTATTTCGGGACTCCATACTATATACTGGGCAAGAAATTTATAGTACGCGAAAATACTATGTTGCAGCTCAACATATCAATGTTTATATTTTGCAACATTGGAACTAATAAAAAACATCCCACATTTTTAACGCGCCTTTAGTTTGACTGACTTAATGTGCGGTGCTTGAAACAAAAAAATGTATTTTTAAAAAACAAATAATTTAAAAAACAATTTTTTATTCTCTTCATAGAATATTATATTTTTTGAAGCGTACTTCTTATTCTTATTATTTCTTTTGTAAAAAAATACTATATTCAGATAAAAAAAAATGGCAATTCTTATTAATGTATTCTGACAAATAAAGTTGGCAACTCTAGTTGTACTTGACTAGGGAAACATGAAAGCGCTCAAGAAAAATGAAAATTTTGCCACTAGTACTCATCTTGCTACCTAAGAACGCCGAGCTGAGCACTTCATTGCAACGCTGAAAAGATTAAACATTATTTTGCTAACTACTCATATGTCTAGTACAGTCTCACTTCATAATGACACTTAATGATGTCAATAATATATGTATATAACAATATGGAACATCCTACGACTCTGTCCCACTTATTTCGCAAAACAAACATTCCTAAACCTGTGATGGAATCTCAAAATCAAACAACAAATTAATTTGAAAACTGTAATTGGGTAATGAAACATTAAGCGTATTAATTAGAATATAAACAAATATTTTCAATTACTATTTGATGCTGAACGTTAAATGATGATGTTTTTCCTTTTATTTATTTCCGTAGAACTGTGGGATACTATTGGATTAAATGTAAATCCTATTAATATTGTAAATGCGAGTTTGTGAGGATGGATGGATGGATGTTTGTTACTCCTTCAAGCGAAAACTGTCGAATGGATTTGAATGAAATTTAGCACAGAGATAGACATAGTTTGGAATAACATATGTATTTGTGTCTTATCTGTGTACTGTTTATCAACGTACCTACCACGAGGACGATGCCGCGGGCGGGCGGAAATCGTCTTTTGTTTCAGAAGTTCATTAGGAAAATATGAATATTTAGAATATTTTGTAGAGTTATCGCCTCGCCCATTCTAAGCTAGATAAATATGTATAAATAGTTTAAAAAACGAACAATCGTTCATCTGTTGCACACATAGGTACTTGCTACCGCGGATCAAACTCAGTACCCTTTATAGACAGGGAAAAACTAAAAAGGTTACCGCCCCCAAGACAAAATATATATGGGAAAAATATGGCGTTTGTCTTTCTGCAAGAAATGTCCTTCAAGTTTAGTACAATACAACTAGCGTATGGCGTGAACGCGACCAGAAAGTGCTTAAGTTTCAAGACCCAGCGCCTCTAGACAAATTACTTTTCTGTTATCGTGCGCGCCAAACGCTAATTAAAAAAATATGGAAATTAAATTGTGGAAAAACAGATGCCATTTGGACACCATACATATTTTTTACACTGAAACTCCCATAGGTCTTTGAACTAGGGTTTGGTATGAGCGATAAGAGAAAATACACTTGTCTCAAGGCCGAGTGCCGTTAAATCATTCAAGAATTGGAAGTGCAATGCGTCTGGCGTGACTTCTCCTGAATTAGGTTTCCTTAAATTAAGATACGAAGTCGTCATAAAACGAGCTGAGGCTGCCATAAACTGAGATATGAAACCTTCATTACCTGGGAAAGGTCCACAAATCCTGCTGACAATCTCAAAGCGAAACTGAGCCAGTTTTGACGGTAAATCAGCGGCAAATCTCAAGCAGAGCTAAGGAATGAAATTAAAATAATATTATTATAACAAAGGACATACCATATATTTTTTAAACACATGCTTATAAACATATTTTTAATACCCAAACTCACTGAACAAACATTCCTGCTCATCACAGAAAAACCTGGTTGGGAATCAAACTCACGACCTTTTGGTGTAGCAGTCAGGTTCTCTAACCACTAGACCAACTGGCCAGTCTCTAATAACATATTCTTTCTATTTGTCGATACATAAAGTTAAAGTCTTTTAACTAATAATGACGGCCTGTTTGACATCTCGGTACATAGTAATTGAAAACTTCAGTCAAAGCGCCGAGTCCGTGAGGGTTTATTTGAACAGTTTTCAAGTTAAACTTCAAGCGATATATAGAATTAATTTATTTTTACTATTCAGCTGGAACTGTGAATACTTTTGATATACGATTAAACAGTGGTAGCCTAGTGGTTTGAACGTCGGTCTCTCAAACGGGAGGTTTTGGGTTCAAAGCCTGAGGTGTGCACTTCTAATTTTCAAAGTTATGGGCGTATCAGTAATCGATTTTCACTTACTATGGTGAAGGAAAACACCTTGAGGAAACCTGCATTCCTGAGAGTTCTTCATAGTTTTCAAAGGTGTGTGAAGGCCACCGTGCGTGCAATCAGCGTGTGTGCGCGGACAGCGCGTGAGTGTATTCCTCACATTGTGAGTGGAGACCCAAGCCCAATAGTGGGACAGTTATGGGTCGACAATGATGATACGATTAAGAACGTGTGTAACAATTCCCAATGAGCTTATGTGCATGGACGCATTATTCCTCAACGATCAAACCACAAGGGAGTTAGTAATTCCCTTGCATAGGTAATGTTGGCATCAGAACGTAATAGGATTTTGGAAATGGTTAGTCTAGTAATAACCAGAATATCTGGACCCTGCTGCCATACAGTTTTATTTCATTTTCGGTACCAAGTATATTGGTCGAGTTTAGTTTAGATAAGGAATTCAAAATATAACTTATTTGTTTAGACGAAAACCACTGATTTTATGACCGTTTTTATAACTTTATGACGATATTGTGAGTAAAGAGGTTTTTGAGGAGATAGGAAAAGTGGGAGTCCCTCACGGCTTTGTAGAACTAAAAAAACCTGGTATCATAGTAAACCATTGTCCCACTTCTAAGCTGATGGCTGGCTTCAACCCATTGATGACCACTACTGACCACGGTTTTCTCCTCATACTGAGGAGGCCCTGAGCATGATTTACCACGTTGCTCCAATGCGGATTGGTGGAGCGGATGTTCTCCGTTGATTTTTTTTAGTCCATAAATTCGTGCTTGACCACCCCGTCTGATGGCCGATGTGGATGGCCAGCGGTGTGGTCTAGGTTTTAAAGCACACTATTTAACGTACATATTATTTAGCGACTGGCTACTAGCTAGGCTAATTGTACAATTCTTAAGAGATATCATCTAAAAAATCACTTTCTTCTATTTTTGATACACAAAGCACCTGTGTAGACTTTACCTTCCAATAAAATAAAGAAAGCTTGATGGTATCCATAATATTTTCCACCATTGCAATTAATACGGAAATTATTTCAAACGCGCATTTAATGAAAAATGTAGAGATTGTGGTATAAGCTTTACATTAGCTTTATTTAATGCTCAGATTGTTTGAGAATATTAGTGATATTCGAAATTTTTGAAATATAATATTTAAATATAATATTGTTCCTACATTCGAAGGAACGGGGAAAAAAAGTCACGCGGTAAAGTATTTATGTCGGTATATAATTGTTGTTTCTCAACAGAGGTGTCATTTCGCAATAATAATAATTATTGCCAACAGAAAATATTCGATCAAAACCAAGGATCAAACAAAAGCTCAAATTCTGTACAGCATGTGCAAAGGAAACAATATAAAAAAGCTCATTATTTTGACCTTAAGAATTTCTAAAAGGAATCAAGCTTTCTCTTCGACTGTAAGGATGTTTTGGACTTATTTCGTTAATATTGAACAGAGCTTGGGTACCAATAAACAGAAACTCATTAAAGTTCAAATTAATTTTTCTTTTCTTTCCAATTGTGTTTGACACATAGCTTAAGAAAACGGCAGAAAAATAATTAAGATTACAGTTGTATAAGAAAGATATGTATATTTGTTTAAAAATAAAAATAATACGTAACTTTTTTTAATGTTATAATATTGCATTTTTAATTGTTTTATTACATGAAATCGCTCTTTCCAAAATGAAAATTGTGAATTTATAGTACACAAGCTATACGCGGCATGCTTGGCTTCCTTTACAAGAAGCCTATATACATGTGTCTGATCGATATTATGTTGGAACGATAACCTATTCCAGATTATTCTTAACAAAGTTGCTAAAGATATCAGTGCTCTATCTCCTACTTTTTCACTGAGTTTATATATATATATATATATTTAGGTATGTCTTCCGTTAGTACGTACATAAGTTATTATTGATACCGGTAGCGGTGTTCAATTGAAAAAAAGTATAATATGAATGTACGATAAGAGTAGTTAACTAGAAACTGTTGTAAAAAATATAGTGCAGTCTCATCAGTTGCAGGTGGAATTCTAATGGCAATTTAATTACATTTTTATAAGGTAACAATTTATCAGAAAATGTGCGAGCGAAAAGTCTGTCCAATTTATGTTAGAAATCGTGAAACCTTTACGATTTTTCTACGACATTGATATTAAATTTTGCTTTATTCTATACTAGAAATTGCCCTCGCTTCGCTTCGGAAGAAGTGTTATTGGGTGGTTTCAGAGTTTATATAATAATTTTATCCTATTATCCCATGGGAAAAAACCTGTTTTCTGGGATAAAAAGTATCCTATAACCATTGTCCTTATATATGTAAGCCGCACTATGTTAAATTTCATCTAAATTAGTCCATTGGTTTCGGAGTTGCCATACGTACTTCAACCTATTATACCACGGGAACAAAGCAGTTTACTGGGATAAAAAGTATCCTATAACCGTTGTCCTTACATAAGTCACAAACATGCTAAATTTCATCTAAATTAGTCCATTGGTTTCGGAGTTGCTATACTAATTTTAACCTGTTATCCTTTGGGAACTAAGAAATTTCTTAGGATAAAACATATCCTATAATCATTTTAAACACAATTTGACACATGACACGATGACACGTTTTACCTCGCCGTTATGTGTGGCGTACCGCAAAGGATTGGAACAAATTATTTGCATTTGTATTTCCACCCGAGTATGATATAGGTGTCTTCAAGAAAGAGTGAATAGGTTTCTTCAAAGTAAATGCGCTTTACCATCTACGACTACATCGGCGCTTACCACCAGCTTAAAAAAACTACGAGTATGCCAAGTTTCGTCTAAATCTGTCCAGTGGATTTTGCGTGAAGCTCGAACACACAGACAGACTATAAATCCAAAAAAATATTTTAGTCTCTATATCGATGACAAAGCCTACCTTCATCAAAATTTTCAAAAATTACGTAATGTACAGAATTGACCCCGTTACAGTTTTATTATTGGTATAGATTAATTTTGTAGACGTCTCACTACAAGGTAAATTTATATTATATTTTTTCTAAATGTTTATTGTTTGTTTATCCATCAGGCAGGACAATTTGCGCCGGGTCCGCAAGTATTCTATAAACTTCATTATAAAATCTTTAACTCTAAGAAGTACAACATTTCATATTTTCGTTGTACATTTGATTTGCAACCTTATACTCTAATAATATAATAATATAAGATACATCCGAAGGAACCTCCATATTTGTTCTACCTATATAATATTTTTATTAATTTATATATTATCTATCTTGTTCAGTAAATCAATCAGTCAATCAAGTTGCACGATATGTATAAAATCGTCTCTACGGACACGCTGAGTTTGTCCTGTTTTTTTACTTTTATTCACATCGCCTATAAATTTAAACGTATTCATATGGTATTTTATATAGATGTATTAAAGCATATACATATGTTATATAGATGTATTATAGCATATACATATGTATGTTATAACATTATACATACATTATAGCATACGCTTCAAGCTCAATAAATATTAACATATAAACAATATGCACATAGTTTTCTAATTGCATTTAAACAGCCTTCGAACTTAGGTCCTTACGTTAAGGTGACCATCGACCGGATCGCTTCACAGTTTTAGCTTCCTCATAAAAAGATCAACTCTTACCAAGGACTTTATGCTCGTAAACCTGCCGCGGTCTTATTAAAATGGTCCGCAGAAAGTTTTTACGTATTTCAATTGATAGAAATTTAGCGTCTTTGTAATCTCTGTCTCCCTGCTCCTACACTGAGTGGATCAGCCCTTGCCACGCTAAGTGCAGATTACGAATCTTTACACCTTTTGAGAATTGTTTGAGAATATTTGTTTGATTTCTTTTTAATACGCAAATATGCTTGTCAATCGACCTGATTTCCAGGACATGTCCTGCTTTTTGTGTCCTGGGCTGTTTTGAATAGTTCTTATGCATTGTCCTGAGAGCACTGTAAAGGTTCTTAATAAAAGCTTTTATATAACTTGTGGTGTAAGATTGTATCTTAGTATGTTAGTATATTTGGAAATTTGTTTGTTACGGTTCAAATCTTGCAAGCTTAATTAGATCTACTTCTTTTTACACTACGGAGCTACAAATTTTGCATAAGCCTTCCATCCAGATGACAATACGTTTGTGTGATAAGCATGACCTGATACGTTCATGATTGGCTCCAGATAAGGGAACTCCTGAACGGTTAACAATACAGTTATGAATTTTTGTGTGTTTCTTTGTATTATCTATCAAGCTTGTATTTTTAATAAACCTTCCTTTGTTTATTAATTTTTTTATTGATCATTTTTTCGGTGTAATATAACTATTAAAATTATTATTTTAATCATCATATAAAAGTATGTTACAAATGACGTGCTTAATGCTAATTGCATTTTCTATCAGCTAACCACATGAGACCAACCAGAAATACACGAGAGGCGGTTGAATAAAAGGATATTGTAATATAAAAGATGAATAAGTTAATATATAATTATCCACTATACATATGTACAGTTATAGTCCTGGCTTTAAACCGAATGTTCGGGTATTTCTATGTTAAAAATCTAGACTTCACGTTTGCAGATGGCAAATATAACATATATAATATAACATAACTTTGAAATTTTGATGCGTTCAGGATATAAGCTCATGTTACCTCGGTTCGGAAGACCAAAGTTCAAACTTTTTTTGCTTACTAAAATTATATTTTAATTATTATTGTTTAATAAATAAATAAAAAATTATATGAATAGTATAAAATATTTCTTTAGCGGGGTGCCGACTAGCAGGTCGAAGGTACAAAGTTGACTTCCCTATGTGGAATTCGGCTATGTACTTGACCTTATATTTTCTATTAATATTTTGTAAATGCTTACAGAAAATTTCTATAAAAGTTAAGTAAAACATTATATGTATATTTGTATCCAGCTCATCAAGTTTTAGAAACGTAAAAACATATTTAATTATTGGACCTAAATGACCTTACATCTCAGATAATTATATTTCTAGGAATTTATACAATATAATATATTTGGAACTATTACAAAGGTTGATATATAAATATATGTATTTTGTGATAAAAGGGGATTAATCCAAAATAGGTACGGGCTTATGTAATTTTCTTCAGCTTATAATGAACAAAGTACTTGATACGATGTTTTGACAAGAAAATCTTAGAGATTACTAAAGAGCTTCATGTTACAAAGAAATTATTTTATGATTTTATAATGGTTTGCTATATTAAAAATAACATATGTATGTTTGTTCATTGCTAATCCTACTAATATTATAAATACGAAAGTTTGCCAGGTTGGATGGATGTTTCAGACTCCTTCACATATCTTTTTATCTTTATTCTGTTTCACTTTAATTTACATTATCGTGAACGTTATAAAGGATTTATTTTTAAAGAAGACAGATATGTATTTCAGTATGATGAATATATGCTGCATGAAGGTATGCTAAAATAGTACGATTATACTTAAAGAAGTAAAACTAAGTATGTGATATTTTGGTATATGCATTTAGGAACAAGGTTTATTAAAAAAACACAGGCTTTAATTATAGATTCATAATGCGAAGAAATACGTAAAATTTCATGACTGTATTGTTAACCGTTGAGGAGTTCCCTTGTCTGGAGCCAATCCTGAACGTAGTTCCGGTCATACTTGTCATAAAAATACATTGTCATCAGGACGAAAAGTTTATGCCAAATTTCCCCTCCATAGTGTAAGAGGAAGTGGGTCTAATTAAGCTCGCAAGATTTGACCCGTTACAAAGAAATATACAAACATACACTGCAAGTTAAATAAAATCTTGTAAAAAGCGCTTATTTCAAAATTACAAACAGACTTCAAATTTATTTATATCTATAGATTGAAACAATCAAGTCAATTTGAAACTACTTTTTAAAATCGATTTAGAAAATAACCTGGAACTTCCCTTTTACTTCTAAATAGCTTTATCGTAAAAACTTCTGGCACTGTCAACCTGTCCCCAACTTTACCCATTTCATAATACAAGTTACGCTCAAGGAAGATCAAGATTTTCTTGTAAGCGTTATTACTTTCTGTTTTATGATAATATACTGTGAATGCACTTTGAAATGAAAAATACATAGTCTCGTAAATAGGTACTTTATAATGTGAGAAGTCAGTTTAAAACTTTGCTTAGAAACTCTGAATCGCTGATAGTTTTATGTGATTTTGAGGCATTATAGCTTTTTTAAAGATTCTGTAGTTGGTTGGTAGTGTCAAATAAGGGGTTCGGGTTAGATTTTGAAGAAGTCGTTTACGTGGCAGATGATCAGTTCTGTATTATTTATTCAGTGTCTATGTCGACGGCATACTGTTACGAAGGATTGTGTCGCTTGTACTAATTGGGCATATAGACAAATGTATTTTCTGTTATCGTTCACGCCAAACGCTAGTCCAAAAATTTAAGTGAAAATGGAAATTTGCTCCAGAAAAATATGGCCTCTGTTTTCCCGCAATAAACGACATTCCTATACATTATTGAACTAGTGTTTGGCGTGAACGGTAACAGAAAAGACTATCAAGGGCGCTGATATGTTTAAACAAAAAAAGTTTATCGACTTTCAACAAATGCGCATCGGAATTTTTCGCTATATAGACTACTAGAACAACTACTGGTATATATTTTTACACTAAAAACACTTCTATTTTTAGACAATCCGCTGCTGTAATTGAGTTTATTTAAGGATATAATTAATTCTAGTGACTTTGGTAATTCTATTCGCGTGAAAATTGCTACGAAAGAAGATAAGACGCCCACACTTTTCGAATATTGGTTCATTGGATGGAAGCCGAATGTTTTATAGGATTTTACGTTTTATTTAGCTTAAATTAATTTACTATAACAAAATAACTTAACCTTACTACTAATATTAATTAATTTTACGTAAATCTTATCTTGACCATGACCTATGCCACTGGATCGACATAAATAAATTCTCTCATAAATAAAATCTCAAGACAACTCACACACGGTCATCTCATCCCAAACTAAGCATTAGCTTGTACTATGGTGATCAGACAAAGATGTGCTCGTCACAGAAAAGTTTGTCTCGGGTGGGGATCGAATGCAAGATCTCCAGCTTAGTAGTCACGTTTATAACCAGTCAACCAATTATCGGTGTAACAATAAACAAACCGTGAGTACCCGTTCATATTTTAAGTGCAAACTATGATATAGTTAATTACAAAAATATATACCAATCGTGATCTTGCTAATATTCTGAAAACAAAATGTTACCGATGTTAACAATCACTTAAACTTTCATTAAACATATTATGTTATCCCTAGCTTATCATTAGTTAAAGACAACCCAAATTACGTAAGCCGGTTAACGTGCCCAAACTTGAAGCTGACTATTGGAAAATAGAAATTTATTTTCTTATGTTTATAAATACGTCCAATATTTTTCTAAAATATTTTGAATTATTTAAAGTTCGCTTCGCTTCGGAATATTTTAACATGAATATATAGTTATTGTGACATAACTGTAGTAATCTGACATGTTATCGCGGACTTATTTGTAGATATTGATGTCCTCTATATCAGTAGTACATCACTTCGATCTATTATGAATAATTTAAGCATCGTATTTGATTGTATTTGAACGATTTTGATTGTATTTTTAGACCAAGGCTGTTAAACCTCAGGCCCGCGGGCCATAATGTGGCCCGCGACGGGTTTTAAATGGCCCGCGCAAGTATGTTTTTAGAACTTTCTTATTACGTAAGTACTGATAGCAATTAACTAGGAATTTCTAATGACCCGCAGTAAATTTATCATTCTTCAGTTTGGCCCGATTGCCAAAAAGGTTTAGCATCCTTGTTCTAGATACTTTGTTTTGTTTCATATTTTTTACACACATTGAAGTTTCAATATATGTAGGTCTTTAACGTTTTCGAAAATATTCTATAGCCTAATGGAAAATGAAAATGAAGCTATTGAAAAATTAACTTTTGAAATCGGTCCTGTAGTTTCGGAGCCTGTTCGCCTGAAACAGACAGTCAAATCTTTACTCTTTATATTAGTAGAGATAAAAATGTCGTGAAAGTATTTTGTTACCATAAGTATTCTTCGATTTATATAAAAGTAACTTTCAAACTCGCCACACACTTTTGTTTGCGTATTCGGGTAATAGCACCGAACTCTACAAACTTTTCCCATCAATTTCTTTCTTACGCATTTTCTCCCGAAGCGATAAAACCAGGCCAAGGTGACATTGAGACAGCCCAAACTTCAATAAACGTATGCATCATTTGTCTCTGATATTCTATTAGAACTTGTCTACTAAAAAATCTATACCATATATTAACTACATGTAGAACGTCTGAGGTGTATAAAGTTATTGAAATTTGAAGACCTTTTTTAAATTTCTTTTATTTGGGGGCATGGAAGTGTCTCCGCCAAGTCGAACAAAACACCAGAGGCAATATTGCATTGA